>JAZBHA010000452.1:37179-56101 GCA_037464855.1 Iselma pallidipennis | reverse complement strand
AACGCTTTTTGTGGGCCTGTATAAATCGGACTACCGAGGACGGTCTTCACAAGACAACTTAAGCTTTACAGGTCAGAATGTGGTAGGAAAGATCTTCTATCCTACTCTAAAGAGAGGAAAAGCCTGACTCAAACGGACGAAAATACTAGTTTTTCTTACCCAAGAGACGTTCTCTTTTATATGCAATCAAGTGTACAAACTCTAATCATCAATAAGTTGAATATATGAAATAGAATTTCGTTGGTGTTTTCCAATGAAACACCCAATATTCTTGTGACCAAAAATGTATCTGCTTATGAAAATTTTTGTTTATAGAAATAAAACAATAAATTATTATATCTTACCTCATCTGTATTATTGGCTTGTTGTAACGTATATTCTCTGACGACAGATGGTGAAAATTCAACAATATATGTAAGTATATCAATGGAGGCAGTCTTTGTTTTTTGGTCATCCATTGCTAATGTAATTTCTAATGCTGGTAATATACCTAATGATGTTAATGTTTTATAGAACGTTTCTTTAGCTTGCGGTTGTAAGTTTTGTGAATAATTACAGAATTCCTTTAAAAATAAAACTAAATCCCTACGTTTCGAATCCGGTGTATTAACATCTGTTAACATTGTAAATAATTCCGTTAGAAATCTTTCGTCTTCTTGTAATAATGATACAATTTCGACTTTATTAAAAAATATAAAACTACTCAATGTTGATAACATATTCTCTTCGAATACAGATGGTGTTGGTAGGACAACATCTTGTATATATTGTACACGAAATGTTTGATGTATCTTTGATAATAATTCAGTATTTTTAATTGGTATCGCTTCACGGAACATTGCTTGTTGTTTTAAATATTCACGATGATGTTTCTGTGTTGGTGATGATGGATCATATTCTAAACAACCAACAACATCGAATATTAATTCATCACTAAACATAACTTCAAATAGTGCATTCTTATTTAATAAGAATATATTCTTAAAGATATCGTATAAATGATGTAGCCCTTCAATATTTTCTAAATCTTCACACATATGAAATACATTTATTAATTTCTTAATATATCCATCACTTTCTAGTGCTGCTGATAATTTTTCTTTACGTATTTGTGAACTCAAACAATTACTTATTAATTCACTAATGTCCTCTAAACGACTTAATTCACAATTTGGTAATTCAATTGGTGGTGCTGAATCGGACATTTCGTCGAAACGTTCATCTTCTGATTCCTCAACAATATCCTGTGTTATCTCGACTGATGGATCTTTACCTTGTACTTGACAAATCTTCTCCCATATCTCATCACAACCGGCTTTCTCTTGAAAACTTAATGCCAAATCGAAATTATCACCCTCTGACCATACAATTAATGTGTCCTGTTGTTTCTGATAAGCCGTATCTGGCTGGATTTTTGATTCTAATAATAATGAACCATCACTTTCTGCACGTACCAATAATGATATACCCTTTAATCGATCAACATATGATGATGATACATGGCCTGTACCACGATCGTCCCATTGACGATCAGCATTCAATGCATACAATTTTACTCTACGTCTTGTATCCGTCATTTTCTTTTTTTCTTGCTTGCTAGCTTTACTTCAATGTTTTTTAATTTATCAAAATTATTCTTCTTTGATAAAAAAATAAATAAAATCTTCCCACATTATAATAATAATCTGCAACAAACCAAATCTCAAGTAAACATTGATGACATATAAACAATAACAATCTACTACTACTGCTACTACAACTACTGACATATAAAACTAACCTGAATATGGACTCTGTGTACGTCGATTGTCAATTAGTTTCTTATTAAATCTAATTAAATTATATATAGAATTGTTTTATATATGAATTGTATATGAAAGAGTCCCGAAAAAAATAGAATTAAATATACAATAATAACACGCTGTTAAGTCTTTACATTCTTCGAAAAATTTCCACAATTCTTAAAGAAACCACAACATTCATAATAATTATTCAAACACAATAATATAAATTATAATTAATAGAATTTTGTTAATTGTTATTTTTACCAATTGGATTTACATTAGAAATGGTGGTTTTTTATAAAAAACGGACACAACACATTAATTATCGCCATATTGAATTCACAACAACGCTCAAAAAGCGGAGTTCACAAGGGCAAACGCAAGGACAACGCGCACGGCACTTTCGGCGCCAAATCCAAATCACCACAACAGCCTCATGAATTATTTGAGATAAAAACAAAAAATTGTCCAAGTCAGTGGATATTGAAATATGTATTACTTTTTGAAATGATCTCAAACTAATTGTCAATCTTTATGTTTGTCTTCTAATAATAAATTTAATGAGAATCAAACTAACTGTTTCAAAAATATAGAGAAAATATATAGAATATACTGAATAACACTGAGAGATTGTCCATTCAAAGCACACAATAAACGAATTATTTTCAACCAAAAATTTGAGAAATATCCAATCTATCAAATTTAAATTTAATAAAATCGATATTGATTTTGAAAATGGAATTACGATTTCCGGTTCCTGTTGTGTGCGCATGCTTAATTCTAGTGACTTTTCTCTAGTAAAAGTCACTAAAATCAGGTTAACCAACCGTAAGTACTTTAATTTCTTAGTAAACAATGCAGTGATTTAATTAAAACAATCGGATATTATTGAAATATAATTGTAATTCGTTTTATTTTTTATTCAGATATTTTAAAAGAAAAATAAGAAATTGGTCTTTTAATTCGTTGAAAATGTTCCATTGCATTGATGTTTGACTGTCATGATAACTTGTAGGTTATCTTTCTGAATTGGATATTTTGACAGAGCGCGTAATTTGAAATTAGTATGGCATCATCAGCCAAATCGAAATTGACCGATGAAGAGATTTTAGAGAAATTAGCAAAGGACTTCCATGAATTAGTAACAAATAAAGAGGCATTACGTACAGCTGTTGAAAATTTTCTAAATAATACATTCGATGAATTAACATTAGGTATTATATTTGATTTACATCGAAAATATAAGACTGGTCATTATGAAATTGAGGCTGATGATGATGATGAGGATGATGAAAATAATCAAGAAGACGTTAATGTTAGTAATACGGTAATTAGTAGTGGTGGTGATATATTTGGACAGCATGATATGAAAAAGATTCAAGATGTTACATGTCCGAATTGCAGTCGTTCTGTGGCTGCATCACGATTTGCACCACATTTAGAAGCATGCATGGGAATGGGACGTAGTCGGTCAAGGAGTGCAACAAGACGGGTAGCTACAAATAATACAAATATAAGTAAAGATCGTGAAAATATCACATTCAGTGGTGTACCTAGTGACGATGAAGATGATATGGACTGGAATAGTGGTAATAAACGTGGTAAAAAGAAAAAACGGAATGGTAACAAAAAATCTAAAGGTAGAGACAGATTGGAGTGGATTATTGTTGCAAATCAAACACACTGTTCAATCAATTCTAGGAACACCGAAGAAAAATGATCTAAGAACAACAGAAACCATCAGTATTGAATTGGAGCAGCAACAACAACAACAACAACAACAAGAACTACTACAACAGCAACAAATACAACAACAACAACAACCACAACAACAACAACTGCAGCAACCACAACAAGATGATGATGATGATGAATTATCAAATTTAGTACATGATTATTCAAATGGCTCATCACCAGCTGATTCTGTATCTAGTAATCAATCAACATCATCCAACAAGAAGAAGGAGAAAACCAAGAACAAAAAAAATAAACGAGACCGTTCATCACCAAATAACAGTATATCTGCTGACTAGAAAGATTCCTGTTTGTGATGATATTAATACCATTTATTGGCCCTTTTTTTCTGTTATTTATTCCACGTATTTTCTTTTATCTTCCTCTCTGCAAAGAGATATAGTATACGCTTTATTGAAAATTGTCCATTAAATTGTGATTTTAGCGATTTCTTTTACGTTTTTACAATATGTAAACTTTTTTTTTGATGATGATGATGATAATGATGAAAAACATTTTTAGGCGGGTAATTTATTCAGGTTGTATTAGACTAATAATTTTACGAAATAAGTATTTTTGTGTAAATATTTTAATTTTTGCTCTTTTCTATCCAATAAAAAAATATTTTTTAATTTGTCGTTTCTTTTAATAAATACCGCCAATTACACGCAAACCTGTTTTTACACGGTAGATACGTTCCTGAAAAATCCCTGTTAAAAAAAAAACGTGTAAAAATATATACTGACCATATGGAAAAATGGAAGATTGGTTCTGGACCTTAAAAATCATTTCGCTTTAAACGCGAAATGGGTAAGAGTAGGGCTCTTGGGTCTAGCCCCCTTCCCGTCGTCGTATGCAGTTGAAATTTTGTGGACACACTATATGACCCACGAGGATATCAAAAATAAAAAAATCAACCCCAAAAAACCACCCCTTATGCGGTAACCACCCCTATTTCAACCCGTAGGGGTAAAAGACGCTCACCAAACGAAGCGGAAGGTGTCAAAACGTAAGCATGAATTGCCCTCCAATTTGGGGAGGAAATGCGCTAGCTGAAAATTTCTAAAAATTCATATTTACGTTTTGAGACCTCTTTCGCTTTATGAGGTCCTTTTGCCCCTACGGATTGAAATAGGGGTGGTTACCCCTGGAAGGCGGGGTGGTTTTTCGGGGTAACTCTTTTATTTTTGTTATCCTCGTGAATCATATAGTTTGTCCACAAAATTTCAACTTCGTACGACCACGGGAAATGGGCTAGACCCAAGAGCCCTACTCTTACCGAACCGTGTTAATTGAAAATAAATCGTGTAAAAAGAAAATTGATTTTTTTCCAGACCGTGTTATTTCAAAATCGTGTAAAAAACGACCGTGTAAAAACAGGTTTGGGTGTATTCTAGGCCCAGAGACGGATTTTTATTTCCATAATCTGTGCAATTCAGAGCAAAGTCTTCGTTATCGATATCTCCACTGCTACCGGGTGCATAGTAGGGGCCCTTGTGCAAAAAACATTCTGGCGTCCCTGTGCAGAAAACATTTTGGCGCTCCTCTGCAAAAAACGTTGTGACGCCGCAGTCGTGATTTGGCGCCTCAACTGATAAGACGTGATTGTGCGGCACACAGGCTACACACCCGTTTGCGGCGGCTCTAGTTATCTTCATTTCCCGGTGTAGAATGTCAACGAGAACTTTAGTACTAAATCCGTAGTCTTCATCCACTTGTTTTAGTCTACCCACAAAGGAGGTAAGGCAGTCGTAAACTTTTGAACCGAGAAAAAAAATGTTTTACAAAATTTTAGCCCATGTTCATCATATTTCAACCAAATATGTCCTCTCTTTATTGAAGTAACTATAAATGAGTGAGAAGACTGCCCACAAAGATTTGACGGGAACTTGTTGGTAGAATACCATTTTTAACAAGAACAGTCTTTGTTGACGATGACTTTGTTCTGAGTTGCACCGACTATAAGCTTTTAAGTCAAGGCTCACCTTAAGGTGCATTTCAGACCAAGTGCAACAGAATCAATCCGAAGCTGCTTGACAAATTTGGTTAGTCGGTTCTGACAGGTGGGCGATTGCATTGTTCCTGATGCGAATCTTCATCAGTCAGATTCTGATTGATTCAGATTCGCTTGGTCTGAAATGAACGTAAGACCAAATACCAAAAAAACAATTTGCATTTTTTTTACAATCAATTTTATAAATAAATACTGTATTTTATTATTGTTTGTTACTATATTACAAATTAAATTATACTTAAAAATAATTATTATTCGGGAACTTAATAAGAGACAATCTATTATGTAATATATACAGCAGTCAAAGTATTGTCCTTGGTACTTTCATAATCCTGAAAAAATAAGTGATTATTTTAATGAAATAAAGTGCGAAAAAATTGGTGAATTTTGAATTTACCCATCGTTTCCTGTTGGATTTCGACTTTATAAGTCGGATTATCGTACGCAGATTGACTAACTCTATTCGGTGGTGTAATGGCAGCTTTATTTTGGTTGTGTCTCCTTACTAATATTAATAATAAAATTAATGTACTTAATATAGCAATTGATGCTAATATTGCAACTATGACTAATGGCCCATAATAGTCCCCTCTATTTTCTTTACTTTCTCCTATAAAAAACCGTAGCAATTTTGTGTAAATTTTTATTAGAAATTAACAACAACTCAAAAAATACAACCTTGCTGTGATGCTGCTCCTAATGCAATTGCAGTCCTTGGTTTCGTAATAAAATCTTGTACATTACTCGTCTTAATTTTACCATTTGTTAAATATATTTCCAACCATAATCTGTATCTTGTACCGGGCTTTAAATCCATAATAATGATTTTTGTTGGTGAATCTCTTTTAGAAATTTTAAATGTACTTTGATCTTCTTTACCGGAATCACTCTGATAGATTGCACGATATACATTAACATATTTATCTTCCGGATATGGTACACCATTCCAACTGATTTCAACACTTGTTGATTTGATGTGTTCTATGTTTAATGTTACATTAAAACCATATGTGTTAATTTCATTTGCTGTTGTAAAATGTAACATATGTTCGGCATGTAATTCAGTTAATTGTCCAGGGAATGGTATGAAAAATATACCAATTTCATATTTGGTGTTCGATTTTAAGTTTTCTAATGTATAACTACGTACAGATCTATGGATTAATGGTGTGGCATCATAAATTTTACCATCAATCTCTTTATATCTTAATTGTAGACCATCAATGAATTGTAATTCATATTCGGTGAATTTTCTCCATGTTACTGTTACCCATGTTGCATTTATATCAGTTATTGATAGTTCCGGTTCGATTGGTATCATTGGTGGTAATGTTGTTGTATTTGGATCTTTCGGTGTACGTATTTTGTAAATTCGACTAGTCGGTGTATTATGTAAATCACGTAAAGTTATTGTTATTTTGATTTTGTATTCTGTATCAGATTTTAAACCTAAAAGGTCGAATTCCAACTGTGGTGTTGCTATCAGATCGTTTGGTGGTGCAAACACTTGCAAGTCCCAATTGTTAAAATCTTGATCGCTAAAAAACATTAAAGAATCAAAAAAAGTCGTCGAAAACCAAAAACTACTTACTCATGATAAGTGTAACGAACTTCAACACGTCCATGAAGCCCGACAATAACCGTCGGTACTAAAAATGCTAATCGTACAGTGTGTGGATCCAGAGCTTGCAGGGAATGTACACTGATCTCTTCCTCTTGGAATCCTGGATAGTTGAACATTGGCCCAACTATATTTGAAAATAGAAAAGGAGACAATCAACAATTCTAACATTTAATCTATCAAAAATCGATAGACAAACCTGACTGGTAGCTTGTGTTTTGTCTAGGTCCGCTTTGTGGGGCAATTAAATTTGGATATGGTATAATTTGTGGTCTATTTGTTGGTAACGGTGAATTTTTCTGTATTTCTTGTATGATTTGTTCCAAAGTAATACCAGGTGGTAAATCGTTATTACCATGTGGAATTACGTATGGTACAATCTGAGGTCTACCGTTATTATTTGGTGGTACAATAAATGGTGGTTTTACATTTGTTGGAATATTATGTATTTCTAACACTGATCCGGATGGATAATTCGCAATTTCTGGATGTTGATGAATAAATTGTAATAGTTCATCCGGATTATTATTATTATTGTTATTAGATGGAATGTGTGGTTTTTGTTGTTGGTGGTGGTGTTGTTGTTGAATTATGTAAGGAATTTCAGGATTTACAGCTGGAGATGGTGGTGTAACAAACATTGGCTTTTGTTTTTGTGGTTTTTGATTTTTATTGTCTGGTGTCTTTTTGTAATTAGGCTCCATAGCGTCAGGAATATGTTGATGGACTTCATGATAGTAAGGATTTTCATTTGATTGTATAACAGGATGGGTATTTGCTGGATGCGTCCCATTGTCTCCGTTTTTATTCGTATACGCCACTAAAGGTCCTAATATTTTTGATGGAGGTTTGGTTGACAATAATCCAAGTAGTTCCGTTGGTGTTTCAGTCTCGTTACGTTTCGTTTCTGAAATTGAGTTTCAGGTCAAAACTAACGAAATTACTGAAATAAAAGCCGCTCTAAACTACACCAAAGCCTCCAAAATAGAGAAAAAGTATTTACAAAAGTCAAGTCTAGTCCTTGTCCCTTCTAGTTCTATGTACAGTTTCGTTAAGTTATTAGCAGGATAACCCCACAAAGCCTTATTGCTTTTTTTAAATAATAGAAAAAAAACTACAAGTGTAGTACCTGGTGTTGTGGATTCTTGTGGTGTTTTACACACCCAATACATACAACAGTCATCGTCTGGTAGATGTGAAACTGTAGCATCCTGTGGATGACAGGGTAGATTTGGTGGTGGTGATGCTGTAACAGCTGGACAGATATTTTGGCATTCAATTTTTCCCATTTCACAATAACAACGTTTATTACAACCAGTCACATTTATAGGTAATTGTTGCCAATTTTGATAAACCTGATTATCATAAATACATGAACCGTTACTCTTACAACGGACATCTTCTGGACAACAGTTAGGTGGTGATGGTACAAATTTTGGTGGTACAGTTTCCCATTCAATACAATTAGGATCCAAGACATCGACACCAAAATATGTTGGACAATCTAATTTCAAACATTGCATCCCAGTGTTTCTACAAACACATAGTGATGTACAATTATCATTGTACTCTTCACCTATTTTGAAATTCTGGCCGTTATAGGAACACCCTACATCTTCAGTAGTATTCGTACTGTTTCCACTTAATTCATGGATTTCAATAATATCATCAGTGTTTTCCATTTTTAAATATTTAGAATTTTCGTGAATATCGACGTATTTTCCTGAACGAATTTGATAGGTTTTCCAATTTTTTCGATCATCACTGGCTTCAATAAAATTATAATCATCATTATCGTTTAGTTTCGGATCGAAATTTAATTCAACCGTTGTTGAATTGATGAATTTTGCCGATAATAATTTATGTTGGTCTTTTTCTGCATGATCATCTAATGTTACATCACACAGAACCGTCTTACAGCATGAATCATTCGGATCTTGTACTTCAACACATCGATCTGATGTTTTATTAATTGGTGGACATCGTGGTTTGCATGCTATCCTGCCAGCAATATCACATAAACAAACGTCATCGCAACCTTTATAGAATTTTTCACCACGATTATAAGTTTTGTTTGCATACGAACAGATTTCGAGCGGTTCAGTTTCTGGAATTTCGGTAAATCAAATTTTTGGGTGTTTGATAGAAGATAATCGGGGGGGGATCTTACCAGTATCGGCAGCACAAACTAAAATTGAACAACATGGATCTTCTGTATCTTTGGCTGTACATAATGGGTCGTTAATTTTTTTGCCACGTCGGAAAAATGGTCCTTTACAACGATCCGTGCAATCCATCTTACCATTCATACATGTACAAATTGAATCACAACCATTCTCTAATTTTTCACCATTCTCGTATGTCAGGCCACCTTTTTCACAAATTCCTATAAAAGAATTTGTACACAAGTCAGTGACCGGTAAATTATATACTAATAGAGAGAAAATTTGTACCTATTTCAAAGTGTAACGAACCAAAACCTAATATTCAACCTTACCTTTAGTAGTGTTCGTTTCTGCTAATTTTGGGAACAGAATTTTCGATTTCGCCATCTCTTCCTCGCCACTATCATCATCGTCATCATTGATGCTAACATCACTTAAATCACCAAATTCATCGCGTGCCGTATGATTAGAAGTTTGTAGAATATTTCCAGATGAATTCTCATCAATTGTAAAATTTAGTGCACGCCCTTTTAGTTCTTCTGTTGTATTTTTTGAAGGTTTTTCGTCTTTTGGAGTGAGTGTGGTCATCTCTTCGGGATTAAGTGTTGTTACAGTCTCTGGAAATTATCAAAGAAACATGATCTTATCAAACCGTTTTTTCTTATAGCGGTTTCGACTTATTTTACATTTTACCAACTAGTTTATGACATTTTCTTTTATTCTGTTCCCACCGTTTTAAAAATTTGCTGAAATAATTATCAAGGTATTGTTAAAGAGAGTGTTGAACAATTCTTATTTGTGATCTGCACGCAATTTCTTGATTATTATCATTATTCTTGTTGTAGTTGTTGTTATTATTATGAAATATACACGATAAGGCTACAGGTTAATGGCCATATACCTTCAAGCCATATTGAAATGTTATTTATCCGCATTACAACTCGTTCTACAACCTTCTTTCATGCGTATAGATCAGAACTACTCCAACTATACTCATCCCTAGTTTTTATAATGATGATAGGTAAAGAAGACGAACGATGATGCTTAGAAGGTCATAGACACATAAGATAGATAATCATAGGTAGAGAATCTTGTAACAACTATCATCAACATACAAATACAAGTTATTTTGAAAGAATAATCTAGCTAATAGAAAATTCACATATTTCTATCTAGTAGGTATATTGAAATACAAGGAAGGAATTTCAGGCAATTGTTTTGTAAATATTTGTACAAAAATAGATAAGATAAGGGGTACCTATCGTTCAAAATTTGTTTATAATTTCAGGGAAGAAAAACAAAACGTGCATGTTTTTATGACACCATAATCACTCCAGTTATTAGACTGGAAATTTTTATCATATGGATGGTTACAGCCGTGTTATTTATGTGATCAAAATCCATGTTAAACAAACTGCACCGTCTATAGTTGAACTTGCATTATTTTATACCTACATTTCTTTTAATAGAAAATCGAGTGAAAAACTCTCATGAAAGTATGATTCTTTTGAACCAGTTATTCAACTATCAAATGTTGATCAAAATCAGAGATTTTATTAATTTTAATACATTTATTAGTCTTACCTAATTCTCATTTGATTTCTTTTTTATATTTCGTCTTACCTTTATTATTTATTATTATTATTGTTATAAATTTGCAAATTTTATAATAAAGTAAAATATAACAATAAGATGTGAGAATAAATAAAATATAGGTCATAATAGAACAATAGTGGTCAATAAACTCATAAGATTATAAGACTTTCACTGTTTATAAATCAAATACAAAAATCTAATAATGATTTTGCTATAAAAAGTTATTGGGTGGAGGAGTGGCCAAAATTCAGATTAATATGGTATATAGAAAGAAACGATGACAATTTGATTAATTTGCATACTATTCAAAAGAATAGAACTACTAGTGTTGGTGAATCTATTTTCTATTGAAGATAATTCAAAAGATGATGTCCCGTTTTTATTTTCCTCTTTCAAAACGAAAAAAGAACAATGGAGTCGGTTATTTTTTGCTGTATATTTAGATGGAAGAGATAGGTAACTTTAGACATTCACCAACAAAGAAGAAGTGGGTGTTAAAACACTACTATTCTCTTCTTACTTACACGGAAAAAGCTACTTTAAGTTAGGCACATTCATTTATAATTAGCAGTTAACATTTTACATCCTCTGACTTAACCAGCTTTTTTTATAGAAAAATACTGCAATTAAGTCACATTTACTGCGTACAATTCATTTAAAACTACAACAAGATTCGCAAATTCAAACATATTTGTTTGTCTTAAAATGAGTCTCCTTGAAGGTATCAGAATTAATTATGTATTATAGATATTGGTTCGATGAAGGTTAGTCACATGACGTACCTACTACTGAAGTCTCCAATAAATAACCAACTTTTCAGTATTAACCATCTATGCCTTTAGAAAGGAAATCCCTGTACAACAAGCGCCTTATGATTAAAACAAGTCATATCCAAAAATATTTAATGGGTCAGTTTCATAATCAACTTTAAATTAACTTCAACTGTTAAACTTACATTATAAGTCCATTGGTTGGTACTCTTAAGTAATCACTGAAAGCTTTCCCCTTTTCTTTGAATGAATCTTTTCGTTTCTACAATTTTGAAAGGTACTTGTCCAATTTGAAACAATTCCTTTTAAATCACCTGTGGGTTTTTCCTTTTCTATTCAACAATCAATAAATGGAATCGATTGTTATAATTATCCTAAAACGATGGATAAATTTGAAAGTAATAAAAATAAATAAAAATTAATGACACGTATCGAGTTCCTCTTATAATTATTATTTGAATCATCCGGAAAAGTCTCTATATTTTATAAATGAAAGTGTAACCGCATATAGATTTTCCATAGAAATTGATAAAACAAACAGGAAAACCCTAAAGAAAAGACTTTCATTTACAATCATTATCATTATGTTTGTTTGTTTGTTTGTTTGTTTGCATTTCTTCAGTATTTCTCCTATTGTTCCAGGTGAAGCATACTATTTAGAATTCATCAAGCGTACACTGATAGATAAACAGAAATCTAATCTTCAATTCTGCATTAACTATACATCATTAGTTCTGTAGTAGTGGACACACAGAATTTTTCATCAACAACCAACGGTCAATTACTTATAGTAACCTTCAGAAGGTTATTAACATTCTAGACAGAATAAAAGCTTTTGGAGCATTTCTTTCGTCTTGTAAAATAATTACTTTATTGAATCACTAATATAAACGACTTTCTATGCAATTTCACAAAATGACACATACGGTATCGGCAAGTATATTTCACAAATTAGTAATTCTTTTCGAAATATTTATAGGTTGCGATAGCTATTAAAGGCATCACTGTTATCAACAACAACAACAACAACAACGAGAACTACCAATTTTTTTGCCTTAAGAATTAATTATTTCTGGTTTATACCGAATTATTTATTCATTTATTTATATGAGAATGTATTGGGAACAATTTTTTGGAAACTTGTACAAGAACCGTTTATCAATTCATAACAATTATTAGCAGGTCGACTTGTTTGGATTGTTGATTTGTGTGGCCTAGAAAGAGACTTGAAAGTAAGAAAATGCAGTTACAAACGCTTTAAGGTGTGGAAGAAAGTTTTGAATCATTATAAAAATGATTCAACAACAATAATAGGTATAATAGTGAATCAATTTACAAAAAAGGTAAATCCTATAAAATTTTATAACTTTTGAACTGACCCAGAGGAAGACAAAAAGCCTGACACAATTCCTTACAAGAGTTGGTACAATTAAAATAGCTCCTTTTACAATTAAAGCAGTTATCCTGTCATCAGTCGGGTTCAGCGCGTGATGTACTATTGAAGTCTCCCAGTTTGAATGTTGAAAAAACACAATTTATATCTTCAATTTCAAGTGTTTGATACAGTTTTTTGCATCTAATCGATAAAAAACTTGCAACTTTACAGTAGAAAGTTGAACTGAACGTGTTTAATTTAATTTTGCACCCGATAAAAATTATTCCTTTCTTAAAAGATTTGTTTCGCGAATCTAACGGTTGTTTGATTTTTATTGTTTGACTATTCAGGAGGTATATGTTACTTTTTTAAGAAAAATGACTCAGTCACTAGTTCAATAAACAAATTATGGAAAATGTTATGGAGAAATTTTCTACAGCATCTGTATCTAACTATGGAAAATCGCTGTAGAACTTATTGAGACGTAAATAATCGAGCTGCACCTTCAAGGATCTTCTTCTATAAAGTCGTGATTAATTAGATTTTTTTTTCAAATAAATAAATGATGGTATCTTTGTTACACAATTAACATATCACCATCATGACCAAATTTTATTTTTAAATAAACATTTCAACAATATGAAACGGTGAATTTTCTTTCTTTTCTTTTTCGTTTCTTATGAAAATATGAACTAGTTCCTTATGTAATTTCCTGTATAAAAATTACCTGTTGAGAATCTTGTAGCTGACGTCATTTTATCTAACAAATGTCTCAAAACATGTTTTTAATTTATTAACTAACACTACAATTAATTGAGTCGGCATTTATGTTAGTTGTCTTTTGTACTACATTTTATTTAAGAAGATGTTATTAAATGTTGGTCAATATTGGAAGAAGATACCTAATGAAGATGATGCTGTCGGTGATAAAAAAGTGGAATTTTAGGACACTGAATGGTTGCAAAATCATTATGATTATTTATGCGAAAGAAACCTGTTCAAGTCAATAAAATCACGTTATAAAATTTAAATGTAATGTTAATTGGGATCTCCAGGATATCGTAAAGAGCTCTATGTGTACTATTTAAGGGTTTTATTTGTTCTATATTCGGTTGCGTCAGATGAATGTCCTTGTATTTCTCTTTTACAATGGTAAAAAAAAATTGTGTTGTTTGTAAATAAAAGAGAATGTCACGGACCCAGTTTTCAACCTACCGTTGTTTGATGTTGTACAATTCGATATTCCATCAGGACAATTTGATGATGTTGTACAAACAGTACAATAACAAATCACAAACACCACCACCACTAACAGTTTAAAGGACACCAGTCGTCTGTTTAACATTTTTCAAAAATTGTTTTACTATCAAAAGGATAAAAACTTGTCCTTTTTTTCACCGTTATTATTTGATTATTTTATTCTATTTTTTTGTCTAATAGTGTAAGAGGCACGTAGCCGTTAGAAACACAACAAGTTTGTTCGATCACATCACTGTTAAATTCTTGTATGAATGTTTAGGTCTGCGGCCGGTCAGCGGTCTGAACACGGTTGGCCTCTCCATCAACCTACCTTCTATTCAACATTTGTAATATAGTGGGGCCGTCATCAGCGTAAAAGTTAGACACATATAAGACATCCTTTCCATTCAAAACATTATTTGATTAAATTTCACGACTTTCCCGAACAAATCGATTAATTCTATTTCAAATAAAAGTACCTATTAAAAGAAAAATATTAAAATATTAAAATCCAAAGAAGATTTTTACGAAATTTCTTATAGATTCTCGTGATCATCTATGAAAAGGACGCAGGTAGTCTTTTTTTCTATACCTGCTTCTAATTCATCTTTACATAACACTCTTTTGACTAATCTCCTGAAATAAAGGCTTCTTCACATAAAACAGTGGGCAAAAAAAAATTGAAAATGCCTTTGCTCATCATCACCAACATCAACATCATTAACATTAGATTCTTGCAATTATTAGACGCCACTACTATTTTTTCTATGGCCAACCGAACTTCAAGGTTAATATTCATATATAATTCTAACATAAAAAATACTTCTTGCCTATAATAAATCAAATATGGATTAAAACCAGGACTGTGGAGACTTTACGAAATAACAAGATAGTAATCGTTATTTATACTTAATTCTTTTTATGTTAGACATTCGTACGTTATCCGTGAAATTATTAGATGTCACAGAAATGAATGGAAATCCTGGAGAAATTCTTGCATAGTGTTAAAATTTTTTCTTTACCTTTAATGTTGATGATTAAGAATTGACTTTGGAGAATTCCAGTAGAAAGTTGTAAAAATGATTTTTTTCTTTAACAAATTTTATGTCAAGGTTGAATTTAGGTGGATAATTCTAATTTAATCATATTACAGAAAATAATATTAATGGGATTTATTCAATTTACGATACCGAGAAAAGAAAAAGTTATAAGTATTGTGGTTAAAAATTTCTAGAAATTGAAAAAATATATATTTTCAACCGAAATAAATTCGATAACAGTAGCTTTTACTCATTTAACAATAGCTATTGTAAAAGTACAGTTTCTTTTGTATATTTCTCTAATTAGTGACAGGTATGTAAGTGCGAGGATCATCGCTATAATTGTAGTGTTTTTCAAAGACTTTAAACTTTTAACTATAGCTAACAAGAAAAACGTGCTTGTATAAATTGTTGCCTGCCGTTTAGTAAATGCACAGGTTGTAAAAACTCTTTCATTGAAGCTTTCCTAAGGTTCACCTATTTCTGCAAATAACTAAAAAATTTATGAAATGTTAACAGTGACGGGTCCAGCTATTCGGAGGCGCCGAAGCTTATGTTCTTCTAGCGGGCTTCTCAGTGACGTACAACAGAAAAAAAGGTGGATTGTATTATTAATCATTACCTTCAGAAGGTCCGTTTTAGGGCCCAGAAACTTGAGCTTTATTAGCAATGAACTAGAAATTCTATTTCATGTTTATTAGCTTTATTTTAACCTATAAATAAATATTGCGCTACCTGACGTGAACATGATAGCTTATTTTATCTGAAATAACGGCGCTCATGATTATAGTTACATTTACAATAACCAACATTGAAGATTCTTCGCCCAGGTTGTTCATCTCACACGGAGGGTTCACTCAATGTGCTCTAATTGTAAGCCTGAGTGACACTCATCTTTCACCTAGAATCCACTCTGAGAGTACTCAACTTATGTAAAAGTTAAGGGCGTGATGAGCAATCAGAATTTTTAAATATATTTACTTCAATCTGATTGTAAATCTATGAGGCTAATGAAAATTACTGGCTAGAACACCAGAAAGCACCACAGGGAAGGAACTTTATAGAAGGACTTCCAAAACAGGCTCTTAGATTAAATAGAGCCTTCTTTGACAACGGCGGGCATTAAAAATGAGTCCAGCTGAAGGAGATGCTCAAATGATGGTGAGGCGGTGAACCATGTACTATCTAGGTGCTCTGCTGCTCCTGAGCTAAGACGCCACTTCTTGGGTTGTCCTTTATCGAAACTTAGAAGGTGGAGAAGTGCCTTATTGAAGACATCCTGGCCTTTATCAAAGGCTAGTAACTGTTGCTGTAAGGAAGTCTGATCACATGATTCCCACAATGGACTGTTAGAGTCTAATTGTAAGTAGAGGTGTTTATTTGAGCTTGAGCTCTTGGCTTGCTCAAATACAGGACCGCATAAGGCGTATTAGGCGCAAGCTGGGGCCTCAGTCACTATGGGGCCAAATCTTTATACCTTACTCCTCGTAAATAACAATATAAAAAATAATCTGGCTATAGTTGAGAAATGAATTACAATTTTTATTATATTTTCAATAGAAGACAATGGCGGGGTTACATATATTGTAGAATCAGTTAATTTTGGAAAAGGTGATCACACGGGAAAATGAGTATGCTGAAAATGTTCAGGAGGTCGGGTCACCCCAAATTCTGCTTTAGTTCAGCTTTGTGGCATGCATGTACGATTCTCGATATGTCCGCTCAAAATCAGATTACTCAATAAAAACTTTTTAGCCAGGGAACTTCTACATCCTTTGACCAATTTTAACCCAATATGGCATAAAGGCACTACTAGTCGAGGAGTACCAGAAGGTAGAGTATCACTCAATTTAACGTATATTTACTTGGCTTTTTGAGACATTGAACACTTCAAATTCCGACACCCATATCTTTTCCCTAACACCAGCTACGAATCTAAAATTTTCCAAATATAAGAGATATACTGGTTGGTGGCAAGCTTCTAGGTACATAAGCGAAAAGAGGCCGGGGCGGGAGTGAGAACACTTTATAGAGATTTTGTATAAGGGCAACAGTGACAAAAATGTACAACGTGAAGGGAGGGGACTTCTTCATTATCCACAGCATGTAGACTTTTACCGAAACACCCCAATTTTTGCCTCTGTTATTCTTATACAAAATCTCTATAAATTGTTCTCACTCCCACCCCGGCCTCTTTTCGCCTATGTACCTAGAAGCTTGCCACCAACCAGTATAGGACTCTTAACATTTGTAGAAATTTCTGTGTGACTAAGAGTGAGAGGTAGTCATATGGGATTTTGAAGTTTTCACTGATACAAAATGGCAAGTAAATATGGGTTAAATCACGTGATACCAAGGCTTCTGACAGTCCTTGACTAGCAGCATCTTTGTACCAAATTGGGTCCTTTGTCAAAGGATATAGAAGTTACGGGGCTTCAAAGTTTTAGTCGCCGAATCTCAATTTGAACGGCTATATCTCGAGAACTGTACATGCTACAAAGTTGAGCTACGCCCAGTTCGGAGCGATTTGACCTTCCCAACAATTTTCGCATATTCATCTCCTAGTATGACCACTTTTTCCAAAATAAGCCGATTCTGAATGTAACCCCTCTAAAAAAATGCGTTTGAATTTGATCAACTGAAATAGACTTGTTCTGTTGGGTCCTCATAATGATGTTGCGCTTGGGGCCTCTAAAAGTATAAATGCGGCCCTGCTCAAATACCAAACAGAAGCCTAACGAGTAGGTCGAGCGAACATAAATATTGTAAATATACTTCAAAATGCACTGCTAATTTTACTATTCAAAGTAAAACTTAGTTTAATTTGCTTGGGTCATTTGGGTCATTGCAGCTTGCCCGAACTGTGATCAACATTGATCTTTTGTTCTTAACTCTACAATAAATTTATTGTCCCAGAAAATCTAGCTTCTTAGCCAAGTTAATTATATTTTTGGGAGACAATTCCCTTGCTTCATCGGTCGTTAAGGTAGTACCGCCTAAGTGGTCAAGTCTTGTGCCTGCTAGGGCGTCGCATTATCATAGTAGATGTTCGGAAGTTTCTTCGTCGAAGTTACATATCTCTCAATGTCCGTTTTACCTACTTTCTTGAGATGATACCCTTTTGGACAGGGTCCAGTTAGAAGAGCTAATTAGCCTCAGTTTGTTCCTTGTCATGTTGAGTAACTCTTTAGCATACCCCGGCGAATATTCAATGAAATTTTTCGCTTTTCTTTGTCCTGAAGATTTTATCCAGTAGGACTTTTAAGAATTCCTTTCCCATTTGCGAATCTCTCTCTGCCTGTCCGTGGATTTTTGTTAAGCCGCAAAACGGTTAGGAACACACAAGTGGGGCCCTAGGGGGGTCATCAGCTAAAATATTTCCTTCTATTCCTTCATGGCCTGGCACCCACATTAGAGTAAGTCCTTTGCCAGTTGCTTTAGGGACTGTTTGCACTCCCAGGCATACCTCGACTTAAAGCTGTGGGCTTTCAAAGTTTTGATTGCTGCCTGGCTGGCTGTTTGAATATGGATACTTGTACCATTGAGGTTCCTTCGTAAACACTGTCGTAATCATAGATCTATTG
>JAZBHA010000452.1:6753-32011 GCA_037464855.1 Iselma pallidipennis | reverse complement strand
AGTAAAAGAAAGTTTCTACTCCATATAAATATTTTTTTTTTGTTAATTTTGTTAGGTTGTCAAACTTTGCGAATGGCAGCTTCCCGACGGGCCAAAGCTCTAGGCACTGAAACAAAAAATATCCGAATGCCTAGATGTAATAAATCGGGTGGTTTTGAGCCGATACAATGTGATAATGAAATTGTAAGCTCTTGTTGGTGTGTAGATGATTCAGGATTTGAATTACCAGGAACTCGAGCTCCTGCTGCTGCTCTTGTTAATTGTACCGGTAAGTTCTATTATTTAGAATAATTTAGAAGAAGAAAATGTAAATAAAAGAAACTAGACTACACATTGATGGTATTGAGAGAAAGTTGGTGTTTGAATTTGCAACTGATGTCTTCAATTAGATTTCAGAAAAGATTGCAATACACATTAATTCTATTGATTAACAAAACAGAGATTTTCTAAAAACTCGCGAACAAGACTAGGAAAAAAGATTCCATAGATTAAAGTAAACCCTCATTAGGAGCATCTTTAGGTTTTTGTTTGTAAATGCAGAATACCGTGACCGTTTACCGAAACTTTCACTTTAACTAGCTGAATTTTCGATGAAAATACGTCGTCATCAAGGAAAGTCCTTGATGTAAGTTTATAAAGAAATCCCAGAAAATTTTCATCACCACAACGGAAAATACTGCCAGTCATAGTAAATTTTATCAAATGCAATAAATCCTGTCATGATCATGAGACATGTTGCAGTTCTACAAGAAGGTTGAATTTTAGAAAAATTCCGTATACGTTCTTGTGTTTTGTGATATGCATCGTCCATTTATTTAAACGAAACACAAACCTTTCTGTACAAACGTACAACAATAAGAAATAACAAGAGTTATGTATACGCATACATGTACATAGAAAAGTTCGTTGACTTGTTATCTTGTTAGTTTTATTATCAAACGGTGTATGTGTCTTGAATTTTGAGTAGATGAAAGATTCTAGAAATATTATTTCAGTATCAGATTCTTCTTAATGAAATATTATTTTATATCAGGTTGTGTTGTTGAACCAGATACATGTGAAATTATAAATGAAACAGGTCATGGCCTGCAATTATATCCGCATATTCAACACCAATTCACAAAAGCATTTCTGAATGAATTTGCCCATCAGAACGAAAATAACTGCAATTGAATATATTTTTTAAAAAAATGTACCAATTATCTACTGTCAAACAGGAAATTAAGAAATAACTAAATTTATTATCTTGAAAGAATTAATTGATTAATTTCAGTTAATAAAAAATTGACGTCTAAATGTTTATCACCTGATCTGTTAACACGGAAACTTCGAATTTTCGACAACTAGTCATATGTAGGAATAAGAATAACCTTCGTTACTAATTACGCCTTTAGATTGTTGTTTATCTTACAATTAGTAGATAAAATCTGTGAATGCAATCTCTGTATAAAAATGGTGGATGCGCCGAACGTAAATTTACAGAAGCTTTTGATAATTATTTAATTAATAAATTAGTTTTATTTCCCCATTTTCGACAACATTACATGTGTACTATTATTATTATTATTATTATTATTATTTCTATTATTGTTTTATTAAATTTCAGATCCAAAACCCTGTGCCGATCACACTTGTCGCATGTTCTGTCCACATGGATTTGCTCTAACAAAAGAGGGTTGCCCAATGTGTATATGCCGTGATCCATGTGATGGTATTAGATGTCCGAATTCGTTAGAATGCCATTTAGAAGACTTGGCTTGTGCTGATCCACCCTGCCCTCCAATACCAACTTGTAAGTATTCAAATAATAACAAAAAGAAACGCGATGACCTATCATTCAACTATCTAGCTGCGAGTTTCTAGTGAAAGTGATGGTTGGAACGTGTAATGTCGTTTCCCTATTTAGAATCGATCGTATAATTAATATAAAGGTGTGTGTTTCTGTACGCATAGCGATGGGAATGATTCTTATAATGTAATATAAATAGGTACGCTTCACCCATATTTTGAAAGTTCATGGACATAATATGATATTCTTCTCAACAATTACATTACACAACACAAATAATTCATGGTTAATTTTTCTTTTGTTTAGGCAAAAGGGGTCGTAGTTTAGAGAATATTTGTCCTGTTGGTGATCCATTAAGAATTAGTGATACTATTCGTCCATTCCTTTGTGGTAATGACCCGGGAAAACCAACTTGTCCACCAATGTACCAATGTTTAGTACAGAAAGGTAACGATTATGGTGTTTGTTGTCCAGCATCATTGAAAATACAAAAAACCGGATCATGTCCTGCTCCGAATGAATCAATACGTGAATGTGGTCGAAATTGTAGCCATGATCTAGAATGTCCTTCAGTACAGAAATGCTGTCAAAGTGAACAATGTGGTTCATCATGCATTCACCCAAAGAATGTTACAGGTACTGATTGAGGCAATTTTTGACATTTTAGATATTTTGACATTTCACGTTCTATGTGTTATTAATTCCTTTTGTTAAATTGAAGAATGTCTTCATCAACGCGCCTTATCTGAAATCTTGGCAGTTAGTGAAAGAGCCGGTAGAGGTTACGTGCCACAGTGCACCAATGATGGACAATTTGAACCGAAACAATGCAGCCGAAATGGGCTAGTATGTTGGTGTGTTGATAGACTAGGAAGAAAAATTCGCGGCTCAATGGGACCTGCTGAAATTACCAACTGTAGCCTCATTGAAGGTTGATCAATAAGAAACTTACATCTGAACTTATATTATTAACAGTTCCTAAAAATTTTTTAGCTCGAGAGTTCTCTTCCGCTCGTAGTTTAGATAAACATAACAAGCAATGTGATATGCTTGAATGCGCAGCAGTTTGCGAATATGGTTTCAAATTAAATGATGATGGTTGTCCGACCTGTAAATGCGATGATCCATGTGATGGTTATATGTGTCCTGAAGATGAAGAATGTATTAATGTTAAAGAGGCCACTTGTACAGATTTTCTCTGTCCAACATTACCAGTCTGTCGACCAAAAGCTATTTATGCAAATCCTTGTGACGAGGGTGCACCGTTAACTGATGATATTAGTGGTGCTCCAGTTGCATGTGCTTTAAGATCCGAAGATGGTACCTTATGTCCCTCAACTTATGAATGTACAGCTGTACCAGGATCAACGCAAGCTGTATGTTGTCCGAAAAGTGAGGACACAGAAATGCAAGAGAGTCTTAAGGAAGAAGAAAGGCCGCAGACTAGTAAGTAGGATATAAAATGCTAAACACTGGTACCTGTAACTCCCTTAATTGCAGTGTGTGAATATCTGCGTGATTTCTCCGAAAGTATGGAAGGTACTAGAGAAGGCATGGGTCTAGCTATTCCAGCACCATCCTGTGCTGCAGAAGGTGACTATTTACCGACACAATGTCACAATAATGAATGTTGGTGTGTTGATCATTTTGGTACTGAAATACCAAGAACACGGGGTTATGGTAATTCATCGAAAGATTGTCAAGAATTACGAGAAACTATGGACTGTTTAGATTTAACTTGTCGAATGGGTTGTGAATATGGCTTTATACTATCTGAGGATACTGGCTGTCCTCAATGCCAATGTAGAGATCCTTGCAGTAGTGTTACTTGCACACAAAACGAACAATGTCAACTGGTTGAAGTGAGCTGTAAAGATCACTACTGTCCACCAGTACCAGCATGTCTTCCAAAGAAAGTCGGCCAATGTCCATATTTAGTACCAGCAACTTCTACTTCTTGCGACTTCGAGTGTAACTCAGATTTAACTTGTAATGGTACCATGAGATGTTGTTCAAATGGTTGTGGTACCCAGTGTGTAGAACCACTAATGTTAACAGCTTGCCAACATCAGAACGCTTTATCCCAGCATCAAGCTCATGAATCTGGAATGCCAGCTGGTAAAGTCTATATTCCTAAATGTCGCGAAGATGGTTCCTTTGAACCGAAACAATGTAATCCTGGTACTGGGGAATGTTGGTGTGTTGACTTCCGTGGTTTCGAAATTTCACAAACACGTACAAATCAATTTTTATCTTGTGAATTACCAAAGTCAAACAATTGTCCACTATATAAGTGTCTTCATGATTGTGAACATGGTTTTGAGATTGATGAAAATGGTTGTAGAACTTGTACGTGTATTGACCCATGTTCGAAAATCTCTTGTCGTGGTGAAGGGGAAATTTGTCGATTAGTATCCGTGGAATGCACTGATGCATTCTGTCCATCTGTCCCAATGTGTTTACCTAAGAAGGAGAATCCTTGCCAAACTGGTGAACCTCTGAAATTAGGCAATACGGACGAAGTTGTCACTTGTGGACCAGACTATGAAACTTGCCCATCATCGCATAAATGCCAATTGAGTCCTGTTGGGGAATATGCTGTCTGTTGCCCCAAACCAAGTAATTCAATTCAATTAACTCACAAATTTTAATTACTGATCGATCGTTTTTCAGGAGACGTTTGCTTCGAACCTTTAGACAAAGGCAAATGTGAAGATGAAGACTATTCAAGAAATTTCACACGATATTATTTCAATTCTCGTACAAATAAATGCGAAAGTTTCATTTATAAAGGCTGTAATGGCAATCATAATAACTTCCATTCTGAAGAAATGTGCAATTTAGTCTGCCCCGGTAAGTTTCCCTTATCTTATCAAATTCAAAAGAATATATAAAGGATTTTCAATGTTTTAGTATTGAGTCAATGTGAAAGACTCCGTGAAAAGAACCAGAGAGCTGCTGAACGGTATCGAAAGCCAACATTTATGCCACGTTGTGAATCGAATTCCGGTACATGGCAACCGGTACAATGCCTTGAACATGTTGGTGTTTGTTGGTGTGTTACACCACAGGGAGAACCATTGAAAGGCACATTAACCAGAGGTGCTGAGCCGCAGTGTAATTTCCGGCAAGCGAGAAATCGTGCCAGTGATCGCTCTGATTTTGTCAGTGAAGCTGATTTAGGTAATTTTGAAAATATTTTTATAGAAAAAGGTTACATTAGTAAATACAAAAATTGTAGTTCTTGAAGAATTGATGATGCAAGTTGGTTCGTTTGATGATGATGAAGAGCCCCAAGAGTTTCTAGAAACTGATAATGACAATCTAAAGACACGTTGTGAAGCTTTAGGTGGACAATGCGATGAAAATGGTAAATTTTCACCGACACAATGTGAAGAGGACACTTGTTGGTGTGTCGATGAAGCTGGCAATCAATTATCACATACGAATAGTTTTAAAAAAGGCGAAATAATTTGCGCACATACACCAGTCGATAGTGCCGACGTAACATTAGCTTTTCGTGGTGAATATGATGACATCTCAGCAACATCAATTGCAAATCAAATTGTGAAAATTGTTAAAAGTCTTAAAGGAATTATTGATAGTAACGGTTTGAAAACTGAAACAACATCAGATGTATTGTATATTAAATTTTCGTTGATTGGTAGTAATAAAATTGATGTTGCATATCGTTTAGAACAGATGGTAATGCAACAAAGATTGCCGGGTTTAATTGCTGATATAACAAGATCTAGAGTAACACATAAAATTATTGATTCAAATTTAAATGAAATTATTGCAATGGAACATCGTGAGATTGTATCACAATCACCAGTTTCTGTCGTTGCACCATATCATACAGCATTAATTGTAACGGCAGCAGCATCAGCATTTGTTATATCAATTCTAACATTACTAGTTATTTTATATCGTAGAAAAATGAATAATATGAATGCTAACAAGATTATTGACGACAGTCGATTTTTGTCGAACAGCAGACCGATTTATATTGAATTACCTAATGAAAAATTCAATTCGATTCCAACTGATTTGAAACAGACATAGTAACGAAAACAAGACAAAAAGTCGACTGTACTGTTTGTAATTTTGCCAGTAAGGCAGTTGAGAGATTCGTGATTTAGTTTAAGATAAAGTACCTTCAATATATTTTTTTTTGTTTTTGAATAAAAAATTCTTGCAACAGTATTTATTTATTAAGAAAAAGTCACATTTTTGTAAATATACACTTTTAATACTAATAAATTGTAAAACCAAAAACTGTGCTTCTTTGTTGTTTGTTTAATTAATTAATGTGCAGTTGAGGTTTTCCATTTTCCTTTCAAAGTGTTAAGGTGTCCTACAAACATGTGCCCTTCGCGGTACAGTATAGGAAGAGAAACAAAGACCGAAGGACAATAGATGAACAGTCTAAGGATGAACTTACACTACCGTGTTTGGAGCTGGAGTTCATACAGTCGGGTTTATTACACAACTTGAGTTGTGTTTATGTCGGTGCGCCAAACTGTGTACCACTGAAACTTTTACCTCGCACTCCATACTATAGGGAGCGTTCAATAACACTGAGCGGCTGAGAGCGACTTTAGCTCACTACATTGAATGGTACGCTAAGTTGAAGCAAATAGTGACATAGCCCTAGTGTGGCGATCTTAGCGTATACCCCTACCGCTCTAAGTCTCATTAACACGCCCATAGCCAAAGCGTGCTTTCAGAGGAGGTTTTTAAGTTATAAGTTTTGTGTCGGTCACGCAACAAAATACATAGAGTTTTATAGATGAACGCAGCTCTACTTGCTAGGAAATGCTAGGATACAAGAGATTTCAAGCTTATCGTGGAACAAGGAGTACGACTCTTGGTGAGTGTGGTAGAGTGAGTCAACTCTTCTAAGCTCTTGGCTAGTTGTGGACCGTAATTGGTGCTTATGGCGCAGCTCCACGCCATGCTAAGGGAGAGGCCACCAAAGAACCCGAATTACCTTTTTTTAGGAAGTGTATGATGTTAACGGGGTCCCAAACTGTTTTTAGCTCCAGGTCTCCAAAAAGTACAGCCCACACCTGCTCACGGACACAATTTATAAATTGCAAAATTGGACTATTTAGTTTTAATATAATCTAACAGAACATGTACATGTGAATTAGCTACACCAAATTTATAATAAGACAGAAATGGAAAAATTTTCATAATATGAATAGTTAAGATTTGTAGAAAATTATGTACAATGCGTGAAATTCTGAACTGTAGAGTCCATAATATAAATGTAATAAAATAAAATAGGAATTTATCTTTAAAATCCAAGTCAAAATATGTTGATTGGTCTTTTCTATCTGATTCGATTAAAATATTGTGTAAATAAACAAGAAAAACTTTTGTATTCAATACAGGATTCATTGTCCACATTCCTTCCAGTAGATTCTGCGCCATAAACATGAAATGTTGATTTTTTTCTTCAATAGCTGGACGTATAATCCGTGATAATAAAATTTCACAAATTTCGACAGTTTCCTCAACAGAATCTCGACAAATGTTGAAGCTAGAACTTTACTGATTAATATTTATTGACAAGAAACGTTTAGAACGATGTACCGATCCTCAATTCCAATCAAATACCCGATAACTCGCCACACATGAATAAAGCCCTGCCAATCCTCCTGCTTTATGTTATGAATTCCAACTTTATCACCTCGAATTAGTGCATATCCCATAAACCCAAACTGTGTTAAAGCCATATCTTTCTGATTAATTCTGTGTAGACCGTCCTGAAAACACTTTTTACTGGCAGAACTATGACGATTCTTTACATAAAGTAATGATTGCCATAATCTGAAAAAAATTGTGAAAGATTGCTGAAATAATTGAACAGTAGTAATTACCTTGTGCCTGGTTTTGGTTCGTTTTCATACCAAATGCACATATGATTTAAAGTCGACATGTAACGTTTATAGGCTGACATCGGTGATCCAGACATTTTTGTATGAATTAAGATTCGTAACATTGATGGTATGGCTAAACCACTTAGAAGGCCTAACAATTTTGCGAAAAACAATGCAAAGATATTGTCGTAGAAAAATTTCCGG
Source organism: Iselma pallidipennis (assembly GCA_037464855.1). Taxonomy (NCBI): domain Eukaryota; kingdom Metazoa; phylum Arthropoda; class Insecta; order Coleoptera; family Meloidae; genus Iselma; species Iselma pallidipennis. The sequence goes on along the minus strand of JAZBHA010000452.1, from coordinate 24,130 downwards.
CCTCTAAAACAACTAATAGTTTAGAAAGAAGAAAAGGTTCTTACAAATACATACCTTTTGTATAATTTCTCATCGTAATATGGTGGTAATCCAGGACGATCGAATGATTCTACACTATTGTCACAGGGGATTTTCACTCCTTCTTCTAAAAGAAAATCCACAAATCTTTCAGCGTTGAAATTGCCTCTTGTGTCTTGCAATTAAGAAAAAAAAACAATTTTGACAATTTTCTCTTATGTATTGTTTGAATTATTTATACTATACTACCTGATTTCGCTTCCATTTCGGATTTGCTAGAAAACTGGAGGATTTACATTGAAGTTCTAATTGAAATATTGCATGACTTTTTCTAATTATTTATTAATATAACTCTACATGATCAAGTTTAATGTTTATGTTAAGAAAGCTGAGCCGTTCTACTTGTGCAGTTTGCTGGAAAGTTGAATGCTTTTATTAATTAAGTTAATATTAAAAAAAAACAAGGAAATCTAGTTAGAGGAGAGGAATATTGATATTATTACAAGATACCTATATTAAACAAATAGAAACGATGATTATCTGATAAAAATTACGATACAAAATTAGGAAGATCTGAAAAAACTTACCTGAAACCTTTTAGTGCTTTTTTTCATTCCACTGACCTCCAGACACTATATGACTGTCCCTGATGGTGTTGCACTTCTAGCTATCATCAGTAGCAAAATCTGCACTTTCTTTTAAATTATCTAGAATTGGTTCGTGTACAGCCAATTATGTTTCACTTACAACTGACAACAGGCCAAGTGGGAGAAAATTATAGTTGACTTTGAATTGTTTATTAACCGTAACATGAAAACGTAGAATTCATAAACAAGTAATAAGGAATTAAATTAGCAGCTGAACTAACAAAGAATTTTTTTATTAGAAGAACGAGAAAAATGTGTAAATGTTTTTAGGAAGTGTTGTTAGCAATTTTGGTTGCTTGATTGTTCGTTGCGCATCCACCATTTTTGCGCTTTATTACTGATTACTTTCAAAGTATGTATACACCTAGTAATTACGTACAGTGTCCTAATGATAAAATAATAATCAATTCTATACACTGAATGTAGAACAAAATAGAAAACTAGTAATTAATACCATTTTATATAAAAATTTGCAATTAAATCGTAAGTGTGTAATTGGGTATTCAAAAAATTTCTAGATGAATTACGAAAACTTACCATAACAAAGTTATCAGTCAAATTTTTGTATTTATTGTTAAGAAAGAATTACGTCAGTATTAGTAACGGAAATCTTTTTGAAAAAGTTGTCCCTATAGGAACAGATCTGATCATTGGGTACCGATCCTCCAAGATCATTATAAACGGTTCAATTCAAATTGAAATTCAAAATGTATTGGAAACTTTTTGTCTCATAGTTGATGATTTTGATCATATTTTGCGTCATAATATGCAAGAAAATGTAAAAGTTTTGAAATTGTGCCCTGAATAAACCATCTAATTGTAAGGAACTTTGCCCAGTACGTCCTAACCCAGTGATGGCGAACCTATGACACGCGTGTCAGTGCTGACACGTGAGCTCATTTTTGGTGACACGCATCTTCAAAGATAAAAAATTTCATAATTCAAATATTTGTCTCTCATAACGGCCAAATACAAAAATTATAAATATTTCTATTTTTTTTAGTCTTTACTTTTGTGATGTGTAACACGCCACGAAAATTATGTTTCGATTTTTCAAAACTTTGACACACCGAGCTCAAAAGGTTCGCCATCACTGTCCTAACCGTCCATCACGTCCGTTGCATGAAATATTAAAAGGATTGATCGTTATGGGTTTGGATCAATTCGTCTCGATTCGAGACTCCCTTTCAGACCAAGGGTATCTGAATGAATTAAAATCAATTAGAAATATTCGGAATCTGAGGAACAAAGATTCATGTCAGACCCTTCACACCAGCTGAATCAATCAATATGAATCAATCAGTTATTTTTTTTATCACTGGCGTGATATAATACCTATAAACACTGTTGTCTTGTACTAAAGGTAACAGTTTTTCAGTGCGTTATTTTGATACTGATTCATGAATTAGATGAAATCGTCGCTGGCTTGATTCATGATTCGGCTGGATTGAATTAGGTTGATTCGAATTGAGGCAGTGGGAACGAATACGTGGACAATTGAATTGCTTCTTACGCGTGCTGAGCTGTGCGAATCTTTGCCAGCTAGATTATGGTTGATTTTGATCGATTCAGGTATACTTGGTCTGAAAGGAGCCTAAAAGTTAGAGATGTACCGACTACCGACTACCGACTATTAGTTGATTAAAACAACTATGCGGCCACTTTTGCAGTCGGCGATTAATCGGCGAGTGGTCGGCAGAAAGACCGATTAATCGGCTAAATTTTGATAAGGTACGCTTACAATGTATATTTTACATGTTTCTCAATCAACCTCATCAAAAAAAGTTGGAATGCGTCATTTCATTCGCGACATAACGATCAATTCTTTTGAAATTAATAAATTACGGAAAGAAATTAAGCGAAAATTGCACATGTCCACCGTGCCCGTGCGGCAAGTGGTGCCCTGGAAAAGACCCACAAGCCCCAACGAAGACAAATGACCTCAAGTGAAGAGGTGTTAAGCGTATTTCAGCGTGTTTCTGAATGGCCGAATAGTAGTTAATTGGCTAGTTGGGCAATACCGTAGTTGGTATATCTCTTCAAATGGACATCATCGTCTTCGTCTTCGACCTTTTTGACAATTCATTTGTGCGAGTTTTCTTAAAGTCTTCGCCTTCGTCTAGTCTTGTCCTCACCCATTTACAATTGGCAAACTCTGCCAATATCTAGTTTTTTTTACGAGATGGACGTGACGGAACGGCTCACATCCGATGCAGTGGGCGTAAAACCTAAAAATATTCAGTGAAATCCAGTAAATACTTTTCATAGTTCTGCTTTCATAAAAAATTGATTCTTCTTCCGTGGTACTCTTCAGTTGTTAAAAAGAAAGTCGCCAATTTTAGTATAATCTTTTTCGCTAAAGGTTGGAAAAGATCCTGTACAATTTTCTAGCTCTTGCAATTAATTTGTCAAAACAATGGAGAAAATTAAAACAATTTCTTAAATGATAACAATTTTATTAATACATAACTATATACTAATAATAACAATTAGGGTACAACAACACGGGAATTCGCATATCCATATTTAAAATAAGCTAAAAATGGAAAGTTTCGTCTCAACCACATAGCTAATATTTCAATATAATTGAAATATAAACGAAATATAACAAATTGTAAACTCCACATTACAACAATAACTAAATAATAACTAAATTGTTGATATAAACTTAATTTGAAAAAAGGTTGATATTTTTCAACTTTTCCTCCATTCTTGTTATTATTATTGTTATTATTATTAATATTGCTACTATTAATAGGTTGTACTAATTCATGTAAGAATACCATATAGCCTCTATAATTAACCATAGGGGATATAGCCCATATACCGTCAATTAAATATTTCGTCATGATTAAAAAATTTGGATCTTTACGTTCGATATGTGGTCGAAATACGCGATCAATTAAAATATCACAAATTTGTCGCGTTTCATCAATATTATCACGACAAATATTAAAACGATCTTCTATACCCATTAAATAGCCAACAACACGCCAAATATGTACAAAACCTTTCCAATCATTCTCATTAATATTATGTAGACCGATATTTTTCGATCGAACTAAAGCATAACCCATAAAACCGAACTGTGTTAATGCCATATCTTTTTGATTAATACGATTTATTGTACTACATGCACGTTTACTAGCTAAATTATGTCGATTTTTTACATTATTTATTGATTTCCATAATTGTGAATCTTGTGTAGAAAAATCACTCTTATACCATATATGCATATGTAATAATGTTGATAGATAACGACGATATGCTGTCATCGGTGAACTGGACATTTGTGTAAAAATTAGAATTTTCGTTATAGTTGGTATTGATAAGATGGTAAGAAGACCCAGAATTTTACCGAAAAGCAGTGCAAAAATATTCCTATGGAAGAATTGTTGACCTCTAAAATTATTTATAACTTCTTGTAAACTATAAAAGTATCAAATAATCAGGAAACAATTACCGGTCATATAATTTCTCATCATAAAATGAGGGTAAATCTGGTCGATTGAAAGAACTGACTATATCGTCACATGGTGTTTTTGAGCCTTCTTTCAACAGCGACTCCACGAAATCTTCTGCATTGAATTGTTCTGGAAAAAGTCGGCTTAATTAAAACGGCAAAATTAAACCGAAAACTTACCCTTTTCAATCATTATCACCAATCATAGAAAAATCGATGTCGTTTTAAGCCACTGTTTAATATTTACTAGCGATAATTAAAAATTATCGGTATGCTAATGATAAATATTGTCCTGCTGGTTTTGTAACATCAACCCCTACAACAGTGAGGTGGTTTGAACCCCTATTGAGAAGTCATTTAGCTGCAACAATAAGAATGTTTGGGTTTACTGGGCATATAGTGAACTTAGAATTTTTGTGGATATTATAGTTTATAGGTCAAGTTACTTTATGGTAGGACCCAACAAAAGGGTTTGTCTAATGCAGCAGCAACAATAGGTAATTTTAATTTACAAACTTACCTGTGTGTCTATTCTCTAAAAGCTATCTGTTTTTAGGAACGGATCTCTCTTTTTCTGTTTGTTGGATCCTGCCGCAAAATAAACACAAAATGATCTGACTCTAAAAAGTCAATATTCACAAAATTTCTAAGACTGCTATAAATGCATTTTCCTACAAAAACAATACCTTACTGCCGCTTCTATTTTTATATTATTTTGTTAAATATTCCAGTCATACAATAAAATGATATGCTTGGGAAATTCTGTATATAATCAAATACTTATTGTTAAATTCAAGGTATTCTTTATAATGCTAAAGATTTGAACAAATATGAACTTACGCAAATTTTAATTTAACAGTCAAGCACATAATATTAAGAATTAGTAGGTACGAAACATTTAAGAAACAGAAACAATTCTATTGATAATTCGGAAATAAGACTAATCGTAAGAGAAAAAGAAATGTTGGTACCCTTCTTTTAATCAACCACTTAACATTCATTCACTCAACATTTACTTATTTTAACGATGTACAATTAAATTCAACCAATAAGGTGAAAATGTGCTTAAAATCTATATTATAATTATTACCTGGATAGATTTTACACTACAAATTTCTATCATTAACACTCTATAACATTTTCTTAACACAATAATAAAATCAACTTCTCTTTTAATTACCCGAAAATAAGAGAAATATTGTAAAACTCTAACTGGAAATTTTATAAAGTGAAATGTTTTAGTGGAAATTACATCTGAACACGTCTTTCCATTACTTTCTTTCTTCTCGGCGAGAAGGTTTTGATTCTATAGTTGCAAGAAAGTGAAAGTATTGCTTATAGTAAGAATATAAAAGGTGACGGACGTTTGTTTGTTACGAAATTTTTCTAGTGGATTCCAACTCTATTTCGAAAATTTTATACAATAAATAATTAAAGATATAATGAAATAAAATAGTAATTATTATTGTGAAGGGAAATATATGTTTATAAAAGTCAGTGAATCGAACTGTTTATTATTTCAATACAGATGAAAATTAAAACGAAATTAAAATATAATCAAAAAATTCAATAGTAAAATACGTATCGGTTATGGGGACAGTTCTTTTATTATCAAAATGTGGTAATTACCAACATATCGTGCCTATGGTTGGACACTTCTTCAGGACTACAAATTATTATTAAATTATACAGCAGCGATCAATTATATGTTAAAATCGTCCTACCTAAGCTGCCTTCGGTTAATGCAAAACGGTTTTGGTGCAGGGTTTTGGGTACGCGAGGTCACGTGACATAGGAGTGAATAGAGTCAAAGGGGAAATAGCGAACGTGTTGGTGCGTATGGTGTTTCTAAACAAGAAACCCACCAATCATTACAAACCAGTACGATTTAAACTCTGGCAGCACGTGTTCCATCATATGGGAGCAGATCACTGCGCATGCCCGCCCGGTGTGCACCGCTTCGCGACCTAGAACGTTAGGAGTGAACTCTATTCGTACTTTTTTTTCTTTGCCGAATAGAATGGAGTTAACACTTTTCACTCCCGAAGCAATAACCGAATGGTTTGGAGTGCACGAGAACGAATAGCGTGAATAGATTGGAATAACCGAAGGCAGCTCTAGATCTGTACCATGTGACAATAATTTTGTACAAATAAGCAGTACCTAGTATAGGACATAAGATCACATTACATCATAAACATGATAAACTAACAAACAATAATATTTCAAAAATTAATAACAATATTGACGACAATAGATCCACCTAATAACTATTTGGAAGTAATTGAATGAAAAAGATAAAATTTTTGTATAGAGATAAAAATGTCGTCTTCTCTTTCTAAATTTTTTTCCTTTCAATTTTCAATTATCCAATATCTAATTAATCACTGCTAGTTGATGTTAATCCAGCAGTATTGATGTTTTGATGTCTTATAACTTTTAACCATGGATCACGTATGATGTCATTAAACCAAACAGTTGATAATTTTAATTGATATTTACCATCCCAATTTTTAATATTCAATATAACACATATTTGTAGTTCTGAAGAGGTGCCCAACCGTAGGCACGGAACGTTGACAATAAAAAAAAATCCTCCCCAGAAACGATAAATTGTGATTATTGATGATTTGAAAAAAAAACTTGAAATTAATAACCGTGAGTTTATTAATTATCATAATTAACTTATTATTTTAGGTTGATTTTCAAAATTAATTGTGGACAATTTAAAACTCCCGCTCTTTTGTGCTCGTAGTTGCTTTAAAAATTGTCTAAATGTAGCCTTTCAATCAGATCGACTACTATGACTTGTTTGATAACTACTCAACGGTAATTAAATAATATCGTGCTACTTAAATGTCTTTTGTCTATAATTTCGATAAAGAGACAATTTATTTCTTACTGTAGTTGGTAATTACTAGAGCTATAAATAGTCAATGTTTGGTAGTTATGCAACCAATAATACACTAATTAGTTGATTTTGATTGTCAAAATAATTGTTGATGTTGACGTTTCAGCTAAATTGTTCACAACTTTCTAAAATATGTTTCGTTTTAATTACGATTGTTATTAAAAATAATATAAAGTGATGGCTTTAAATCATCAGCCTTATTCTGGTGATATTGTCCATTTAAATGTGGGTGGCAGAAGGTAAACAAAAAAAAAACAACCTATAAATTCTAACCTGTTTATAGCAATTTTTGTCAACAATCGAAATTATTCCTGTCTCGATTCTCTTCCAGATTTTCAACATCAAAACAAACCTTAACATTAATACCGGATACATTTTTCACTGCATTATTAAGTGGTAGAATATCAAGTTTAAGGGATGAAAAAGGTGCTATATTTATTGATCGTGATCCTGACATATTTGCTATTATATTGAATTATCTGCGCACTAGAGAAATTGAATTAAATGGTATTAATATAAGACAATTACGGCATGAAGCTGAATATTATAATATAGCACCGTTGGTGAAACGTTTGATTTTATGTGAAGAATTAACACAATCAGCATGTGGAGATGTTTTATTTTATGGTTATCTACCACCACCTTGTAAAAACACTAATCAACTATAGGAGAGAAATAATCGTATAAATTGAATATATTTATTGTATTTTTATAGGTATTCCAATACAGGATACATTAAATGCACATTATGTAGAAACAATTGGTGTACATAATGTTAAACCGGGGACAAGTGTACGAGTGCCTGATAATTCTGGTAATTTTAACGAAATTCCTAGTTCAAGTTCATCAAGTAATAATGGAAGTAATGGGGATGCAACAACTGCCCAACCTAGTTGTAGTAGTCATTGGATTCCACCACCACAAGTGCCATCTAATCAAGTCATTAATCCCCCATACAGACCGCAAGGTTGTCAATACATTCTATCATTATTCCTAGTATTGTGCCTTTAAAACTGACTTTTTTAGGGCATTCAAGGAATTCCTCAATGGAATTAAGATTAGGTATGTCGGCCAGTTATAGTCGAAGTTCGCAAGATTTACGTGGTTTAGCTAGTCGAAGTCATTCAAGAGCAGCCTCATTAGATCTACGTCATGTACGGAATTCTTCGGCTGATTTAAATAAACTGTTTCGAAATGATGTTGGACTTGTTTTTGGGAATGCTGGTAATTTATCAAAGTCTATTTTATTTTAATTAATTATTTTCATTTTTTTAATATTCTTTAGGTTCCAGTTGGGCTGACCCTCTGCGTGTTCAAATCATTAAAGCCCATCATAATTGGATTGTGGTCGGTTATGCCCATTTTATTGTCAGTTATAGATTGAAAGATTCCAGTGGTTGGCAATTAGTGTTTACAAGTCCTTATATAGAGAGTTGTATTGAACGTATTGCAATCAATGCAAAAATGGGTACTGGTGAGAATTCAAAAATGGTGGCAATTTCTTATGGTAGTCAAGTAAGATTATGGGGTATATCTGATAATGGTGATAAAACAAATATTGGTAATTACAATTATAATCAGAATTTTCTTTAAATATATATCAACTAATTTTACTTTATTATTATGATTAATAGGTACCTTCAATTTACATGTTAAAGTTGAGTATTTATTTTTTATTGGTAGTCAATTAGTTGCATTATCACCATCTGGTAAATTAGGTGTATGGCATGCAATGACACAACATTGGCAAACACAAGATGTTATGCCAATTGCATCATTTGATACAGCTGGTTCAATACTTTTATTAGGTTGCAATAATGGTTGTATTTATTATATCGGTAAATATGCATTGATTCTATTTACAAATTCATCTAGTAATTATTTTTGTTTAATTTTTTGATAGACATGCAAAAATTCCCGTTAAGAATGAAAGATAATGATCTTCTAGTAACTGAACTTTATCGTGATCCAAATAATGATCCAGTTACAGCAATCTCAGTTTATCTAACACCGAAAACTAGTAAGTATTCCTGATTGTTCTCCTTGAAAATAAGCAAAATTTTGAAAATTCGTAGGAAAATCAAAGATTTATAAATTTTTTGCACATTTAACTGTAATTTATTTACTCACATGTTAATGTAAAATAGCTTCACTTTAATTTGATTATACATCAACAGAGATTTTCATTTTTTCTCAATAAATATGTTTATGTAAAGTTGATTATTAGGAAAGAAAAAAAAAGATTGGAAAAAATGAGGATTTTTATCAATAAAATACCGTCATTTCCCTGTAACTTAGGCCTTGTGTTTCATCCCAGCGTCAGAGAGGGGTCGGGAAGGTATGCCACATGTTTTGAAGCTTACACGTTGGTACATTTAGTTTTGATTTTTTTAAATTAATTATTTACCAAAGAAAACAACAACAGGAAATTGATTAAAGCTTTAGATTTTGCGTAATGCAACGCTGTTTTTTCTTTTTCTTATTATTATGATTAGTGTCTTGCCTTTCAAATTCATAGTTAGTTGAAGCTTTCTTTTCATTTCGTTTTTTTGTATATTTGAAATGCAAAATATAAAGCTTTATAACAACAATTATCACAACAAAAACAACAATTACTACAACAACACCAACAAAAACAAGAGTAATTTAATAAATAAAACAAACTTTGGTTTGTGCACATTTTTGCATTCCATTGGTTTGCTGGTATGTCAACACAAGGACACCAAGCTACCAATTTTACTACAAACATACAAGCATCATTCATATCTATATTGTTTTGAATTATTTTCATCATATAGTAAATCTTCAATTTAACAGGCACCTTTCTGTTGAACTTTTCTGTCTTTACGTTATAATGAAACTAAAAAGACTTGACTCATTTGACTAGAACAATAAAACAATTGTAACAATAGAGCAATGAAATAAGAATTCGTATCAGTCAAAGAATATAGATTATTGATACTAAAACTAACATCTACAGAAAAGACTGGAGACAAATTAAAAGCAGGTAGCTAGAGAACGATATTCTTAAGTTTCTATCTTTTCTTCCTATTCTCTTCTACAATTTCATTTTCTACCTCCGGTCTCTAGTCTTCTGTCCAAATGTTAGGTTTATCATTACTAAATCTCTCTTGGCAGATATTTAATTTGCCTCATTACTTGATTATTATAAATGTTTATTGTTTGTGTCAAAAGGGCCAAGTCATTCTAGTTCCACTCTATGTTCTATTATTTTTATAATGAAAGAACAATGTCTGTTCAATTGCAGAAATGCTGCATTTTCATATTGATTTTATTTTGCTAGTTATTAGTCCCCATATTGCATCTGCTTGTTTTATGTTGTGTCGTGGCCGTTATTTACGTAGTTCTGTCATTTTTTTTTCTATTTTATATATTTTTCGATTTGTTCTTTTCAATTTCTAAATATTCCCAGATTTGTGTGGTAATTGGATTGAAATTGCCTATGGTACAACATCGGGAGCTGTACGTGTTATTGTCCAACATCCAGAAACTGTTGGACATGGACCACAACTATTCCAAACATTTACCGTCCATCAAAGTCCAGTAACCAAAGTATATGTTTTGCTATAATTATTTACAATTAATGGTTTCATTTTTGTCTAATTATTATGATTAATTTAATGTTTTAGGTGACTTTATCGGAAAAATATCTAGTTTCTGTATGTTGTGAATATAATCATGTAAGAAGTTGGCGAGTGACACGTTTTCGTGGCATGTTATCAACACAGCCAGGATCCACACCAGAGGCATCATTTAAAATTGTTGCTTTAGAAGCTGTTGAACCACATATAAGTCATTCTGTATCAAATGATTGTGGTCCGTTTGGTGAACAAGATGATGAACAAGTGTTTGTACAGAAAGTTGTACCAGATGCTGATCAGTTGTTTGTACGTTTAGCTAGTAATGGAAAAAGGTTGGAAATTTATTTATTTTTTAAATTTTTTTTGCAGATTTTAATAATTGTTTTTGTTATAGAGTGTGTGTGATTAAAGCAGTAGATGGTAGTACGGTGAGTGCCTTTTGTGTACATGAATGTGAAGGTTCCAGTCGAATGGGTTCAAGACCACGTCGATTTATTTTTACTGGACACTCGAATGGTTCTATACAAATGTGGGATTTAACTACAGCACTTGATCTTTCTTATAAGACTGACTTAGGTATAGTTGTCTCCCTCAATAAATTTCCTTTTTTTATAATATTCCTTTTTGTCTCGAATAGCTGATAAAACGAATGGGGGACCATCTCCTGAGGAACTGTTACGTATGTTGGACCAGTGTGATTTAAGTAATAGTTTATGTTCAACACCATGTATGTCACCATCACCGTCATTAGCAGCTGCAGTACGTCTTAAATCTAGTAATGTTGCCTTTTTAAATCAACTTCAACAGGATGATCGTACTTCAAGCTCAAGTTAAATTTTTTTAAAATCGCATTTCTGCAATATTTTATCTAATTGATGGTTCCTTTGTTCTTTCTTTCGTGAATACAACCGGTGTGCCAAAATAGCTTCAGATCACAGGAGAACAGTGGATGTAAAACGTAAGTCGTTGATTGGTAATTTGTACTGTTAGTTTCATCTAAATACCGATAATAATTTAACTATGCCACCGTGTGTTGTATAGTAATAGCTATAAGAGGCAAGAAAAGTAGGCAAGTGCAGTTAGCTATTTGGCATAAGTGAGATAGATATTGATACCGTGGGATAGTTGTATAGTGAAATCAGGTATCCAGAAAAGGGCGTTTTGAATATTTTTTGAATAATGATAACATTCTCTATACCAGTTTTATTTTACTACGCGACAAATACAGTAGAACTCGAATATAATGACATCTTATATAATAACACCTGGGCTATTACGACAATCCGGCTATAATGACACTCGGATATAGCGCCACTATTTCCTAGGTCCCTTGAGTGTCGTTATAACCGAATTCTACTGTCGTTATTAATTTTTAATAAAATAATTTGGCACACCGGTTATTTTTGACTATTGTTAGTTATTTTATTACAATTGTAATTGTTGAACTACTAGCTTATTCGCTTTATATTTGTCACGATTTTTTTATTTCTACTGTCTTCCAGTGTTAAAGAAAACATACAAAAAAAATGTATTTTTGTGGATTTTAATTCATGAAAGACAACAAAAAACATAGTGAATAATTCCAATCGTGATATAAGATATCACTGAATTTTCATTAAAAATAAGAATGTTTATAAGTAATGATTTTTTTTATATATTTTTTCTTGATAAATGTTTTCTTTTTTTAAAGATAAATAGTTTATTGTAAGAATAGTTCATAATTCTTGTTATCATTATGAATTCCGTCATCTTTTTGGTGCATATTTAAAATAAAAGCCATTAAAATAAATAAGTTCTTTATTATTATTATTATTATTATTATTGTTTTCGTGACTATAATTAACAAAATGATGATAAAAATATCATCTTTTTTTGTTAGTAAGGATAAGAATTTATTGTTATCATGAACAATTTATATTTATTATTAGTAGGTATAGATAGGCCGTTTTAAGAAAAACCAAACCGGCGCGCATGTTCTAGGCGTGTTCGATACATTTCGGCCAATGGAATTTCGATATTTGCAGCGCGGGCTCGTTTCAGTCCCTCTGCGCATTCGATGGTTGGTTTTTCTTAAATCGGCCGAATTATACAATTCTCTAATTTTTGTCTCTTAACAATAATTGACAAAAAGGACGATTCGATAATTGTGGTATTTTCTCTTTTGAAAGGAAGAGAACACCACTAGCAAAACAACAACAAAATACTTGGAACAATTCAGTCTTAATTTAAAAAAAAAAACAACGAAACAATAGAATAAAGTAAATGAATTTTAAATTAACAATAATAAAAATTGAAATATGTTTTCTTTAATTAGATTTTAACAAGTGTTGTAACAAATGACTCTTCCTATCTATTATTTATTTAAGGAATATTAAAAATTTGAGCAAAATTTTCATTCGATTTCAACCTCTTTCCTTTAATTATTTTAGTTAATAAAAATTTCATTTACCTGATGAATATCACATCGTATACCTATTATTATTATTATGATTACTATCAGAGACATATTAAGGCGGTCCAGGACCGTTGGAAGAACAAAGGACAATGGTGGAGTTACATACAGAATCGGCCCATTTTGGATAAAATGGCCATACACAGGAGATCGAGCTACCCCAAAATGGAACTTACCTCAACTTTGTAGCATATTCGGTTCTCGAGATATAGCTCAAATTGAGATTACGCGACAAAAATTTTGACGCCTCGTAACTTCTATAGTGATTTTAATGTCTCATGAGTCATGACCCTTTAACTGCGCGAAGGCGGAGTAAAAAGTAGAAAATATCGCGCGGGAAGAAGTATTATACTATTCACCGTAAGCACGTTTACTTATAGTAAACAACTGGCAGCTATGTAGTCACTTAATAGATCTTCACGACACGAAGCTAGCAAGAAACGACAATGTTCTTGCAATGAATAATATACCACATGTGGACATTATATGGTTCTGTCGCGCACGGCCATAAGTTATTGGAATACCTATACATCCTTTGGCCGATTTTGTCTCAATTTGATACAAAGGTACTACTAACCAAGGATCATTGCAAATGTGAAAGAGCCATATGACTGCCTCTCACACGTAGTCGCACGAAGATCTCCACATACCTCCTATGTACAGACTACAGACCAAGTTTCAGGTTGGTAACTGGTGGTAAGGGAAATTTATGAATGTCCGAATTTGAAAACTTTAATGGCTCAAAGGCTAAGTAAATATACGTCAAATCATGTGATACTCTGCTTTCTGGTAGTCCTTGGCTAGTAGTACCTTTGTACCAAATTGGGTCAAAGTCGGTCAAACGACGTGGAAGCTACCGGGCTTCAAAGTGTTTACTGACTAATCTCACTTTGAGCGTCTGTACAAGTATGTATGTACATCTCGAGAACCGCACGTATCACAAAGCTGAGTTAAGGCCCAATTCGGGGTGATTTGACCTCCTCATTTTCCCCTGTAACCCCGGGACTGTGCTTTAGTGGCCCAAGAATTTTTGTTAAATAAGTTAAGAGTCTCGGGCCTCTGACGGCCGTTTAATCCGCCTCTGATTATTATTATTGTTACTACTAATTATTATGTTTATTCTAGATTTTCGTACCAAGGTTGACTGTTATAATACCAACTAGGTTCAGTCAATGGATTTAATAGGAAACACCATAGGAAGAATCCAGCAAAAAACAATACAATTATACAATTCCTCTCCATACCTTTATATGATAAAATTTCATTGATTTCAGGGAATCCCATATGATTACAAAATGCATGTACAACAACTGTTGATATAAAATGACCAGTTCGATAGAATAGATATGCCGAATAAACACCAAATAGTGTTGTATAAATGAATTGAAAACATGCAATTTTGAATGCTATCTCCATTGTCATTCCATATTTAATACGTTCTTGCATATGATGAAAATGTGCTATTTAACATTCCAAGGAGAAATAATAATAATATAGTTGATTGTATTACTTACTAGTCCAGGTATCAAAAATTAATATTTCTTACCTACACCAAAAAATAGGGGACATATAAATACTGATGTTAACGGTGGGAAACACTGTAACAATAATGGTAACATACAACTTCTATATGTAAATTCTTCTGATAATGGCGCTACGATATGGTTACGTATCCAACGTAAATTTTTCCAATTATTTATCCAATACACTGGTTCTAAAAAGCATTTTTCTTATAAGAAAAATATACAATTTTTTTTGCTCTTTTAAATTGAATTACCTGTATATAATTTTAATAATCCATTATTAGCTTTCATTGCTAATGGACCTAAGAATAGGATCATTGTTAGAAATAATGGCATTATCAAAGCCTGACATATTCCTTCACTTTTCAGGCCCAACAATTCGTAAATTGTCACCTACAACAATATAACAAGCCCAAAATAAATTCTCCAGAATTTATTTGAAATTAAAAATTTACAGGTTTTCACACAGTTACTTATACAGGACGTCCCATCGAACTCTACCCTATATGACATAGGAAGATTTTTCTTGACTAACTTGCTCTCCTCTCTTTCTAAAGACAAGAACCACTTTCACTCAATTTTTGGAAAGAGAAGACACAGTTTCCTTTCTATTTTTAGAAAGAAAGAGGAAAACATTACGAAAGGATAAGTTTCTTGGTATCATTCGAACTTTATCAACAAATTGATCGTGAGCCAATTATGAGTTCTTTTACAAATTGGAATTAAAGCAATAGGACCTCAGGATTTTAAATCAACGGTTTTGTCTCGATAATGTAGAGACATTTTCCAACTTCTCCGTTATTGATAGCCGGTTTCATCAACATAGCTTATAATTGCTATTAGTATTTAGCTAAAACATAAGTCGGATTAGTGCAATGCAAAATGGTTCACAATTTGAACCGGTCATATGTAACTAATGCCGATTTTAAGCTATGTTGGTGAAACTGGCCATAGGGAAATTAATAAAATTAGAGCGGTGAATTCGTTGGGGCATCCTGTATGAGTGTTATTGTTAGAAATGTGGTGTTTTTAGCCACATGCAAAAAAAAACATGGAAATTTAGCGCTAGCCTTAGAAAATAAACAGGCAATTTTTTCTAGTTAGTTAATTTTGAAAGTAAAGAGAAGAATGTGTTCCATTTATATAAGAAATATAGGCAATTTTTACAGTTAATTGTTAATAAAAATAATTATGTAACTGTTTTACGTTTACGATAGGTAGGTATACAATTAATTTATTGTTGAAAATCACCTTTTCTAAAATTCTCTTACTAATTCCAATATAGAGAAAACCTGGTGCTATAAACAACATAAAGAATACACTAATAAATCGTTTCTTGATTGTTGATGGATGATCTCTGTAAAATAACAAGAAAATTCAAAGAAAATTAAATTGTGTTGCTAACCAGAGATAAAAATTTAGTTTCATTTTAATTTTATTATAGGTATGTGCTCTTTTTACGAAGAAGAAGAAGAAGAAGAAGAGTTTGGCCGGTAGCTCGATTACCGGTTAAAGCTTGGGGTGAATATTCTTCAATAATAAATTAGGAATTCTTTTTATTCTCATACAGAACAAGAGTGTATTATACCCAGACAGTATACAATGTAGACAGCTGCGGGTATACGAGACGTCAAGAGGGACATTCCTATCATCATTAAGGCCCCTACACACGCCCCAGTTTTTACTCCGGTTTACTTACGCGAGTAAAGTACACATACAGGTTTTTCGGGTAACGATTTTGTCACCGATCTATCATTCAATAAAATACGTACAGTACAGTTGAATCGCCGAATTTGTTCTCACTTTACATTAAGCCCTTGGTTTTTGTATCCCACAATCAGAGATGGTTTTCCTAGGGCCGCAGACACAGTTAGTCATCAAGTCATCACATATCCACAAAAGATGTTGTGGGAACAAACGTAACAACTAAACTATACATATACAAGTAAATGTATCGGCAAATACTTTTATAGATAAATGAACTGTTTTTGTACGAAAGAAAAAATGAAGACAAAGAACCAAATGAATGATTTTAACATTTTCCTCCACCTCATACGCGGTTGCCTTATTTTTGCCCACAAAGAGGAATACTTTATTAAATTCACAGAAATTCAGAGATTTGGCCCTTAGTTTGAACGTTTGCTACGGTTTATTTCCATTTTTCTTTAAGCTTTTCTGTATCTGTGTATATTATTTACGCAATAGAATCTAACCGATACTATTGGGAAATAAAAAAAAAGAAACACATTTTTCTATTACGGTCCTGATATTCTGAAAAGGGCCCTTTTAGCCGGTCAATTTTATGTCTAATTTTGAATCCAGTTCAAAAGTGACTGAATTGAATAGGAATAGCATAAACCTGACCTGACCTGACCTGACGATCAGAAAACTGACGTGTAAAACAGACTTATCCGATCAAATAAAGTATCTACGATAATCGAAGTTTGATTTGAATTAATGGGCATGGGAGCACAAAGAATGGAAAACGTGAGACGCAATCAACTCATACGGAGGGACATCAATATCTGACGCTGCAACGATCGTGTAAATTCATCGAGAAATCGGTATTTGAACTGTAATTGGACTCAAAAATTGTTCAAAATACCCGCAAAACCTAATGATCACGAAATTACATGTTTCTCTTTAGGACAGAGATAATGCCGACACACGTTCCGTTTTACCGGCGCCAAAAACCGGAACGTGTGTAGGGGCCTTTAGTCTACTGTTTTCATCGTCCGTCATGTGAATAGTGAGGGGGGAA
>JAZBHA010000451.1:35773-60172 GCA_037464855.1 Iselma pallidipennis | reverse complement strand
CCTGCACCCATAATAAAAGACAGATAGAGAGAGACACACAAAACAACAACAACAACAACAACACTAATCAATGAAAAACAAATGAAAACTCACCCGTTTTTTTCTTCAATTGTTAATTCTTGTTTCTTATCCATCATAATCACAGTTGGCTGGGATGATTGACTAATAATACTGTTGTTACTAGCGAACTAACTAAAAAATCATAAATAATAATAAAAAATAAAAAAAAAATTATGTAATTATCGACATTTTACATGATATGATAAATAAATAAATTAATTAATGATAATCAAAGTTGGCGTGACTTAAGTATATATCTTTTTAAAACTTAAAAACTGACTAATCAAGAATACATTGAATGTACATGACACTTTTTTTTGTTTTTTTCGGGGGGGTTTTTTATAACAGTAATCAGTACAAGCAAGGTAATTGTTTGATGTGATTGCATAAAAACAACAACCGGTTTAGAAAAAAATCCCCAATATATGAGCGCTTCCATTGAAACGATTATGTATTATCAAGGTGAACAACACGTTGATATTTTCTATGAAATTTCATAATTACTACTACCATGTAATGGTTATGTAAGTTTTGGAAATTGCGCCAAAATTCCTTTGGAAAAATTTTGATAGGCACTGTAGTATTTACCCCTTTCACATGTATTACTGGTTGCAGTAATCGTGTTTTAATATTTATTACAATTTCTATGATATTTTTTATAAATTTAAACATAACAAGAAAAAAGCACTAACCTTTATCACTGTTTGTTGTTCGAATGATGATGATCGACAACGATTTGTTAATAAAAAACGTATCATTGCTACTTTTGTAGGTTAAATTATTGTGTTATTGAATTGTCATTACCGGGCATTGACAAGGTCACCCCATGTGTTCAAATTTTTTTGTTTTGTTTTTTGACCAGTAACCGTCAAAATGTTTTATAAATATGATTGATGATAATAAATTTTTTCAATTTTGCCCTTTTTATGCCTTTTAAAATAAGAAAAAAATCGGCATAAAATCAGACATCTATATATTTAGGGGAATTTCATCGCGGCCAAATTGCGGTTGGTGACAATGACATTTGACAGATATTTATAACTATAAATTGTGTTTTATAATTGCTCGAGCAGATATGTCACGTTTTGTAATTTCTCGAGGTCGTGTTTTATATCGTGTTGTGACACTAAAAAACAAAAACTTTTTAACAAAAAAAAGTTTAAATAAATTGAAAATTGTTCTAATAAATCAGAATTTTATTAAATTGTTAATGTCACACTTCGAAACAATTTTGGGATGAAAACTGTTGCGTAATGACTTCATTATAGACGCAAACAATAGAAAAAAAAATACTTACTCTCTAAATACTGACTAGTTTTTCGTGTCTAAAAACCGACTGAATTTTTAATTCGACATACAATACATTTTTAAATGGAAATTTTATCTTATCAGAATTGATTATCGACAGTTTTTTTTTTCAATTTCGTTTCATTTGAATAAAAAACGAAACTTGAATTTTCAAAGATATTGATTAGATTATTTTGGATTTTTGGTAGATATTTTAAATATTTCCCTTACTGTTATCAATAAAAATCACAATTTATTCGTTAATTATTATTAAAGAAAAAATACAATAATTAATAATAGGAAAGGTTAATGATTTATTAGAGCAATAATTATGATAAATTTATTTGTTTGTTTATTTGTTTATCATCAGTCACATGATTAGAATTAAGGTCAATAATTTACATACATGTGACTAATTATCATTTAAATTATTTTATAAGTTTGTTGCACTTGGTCAGTTTAAATTTACCGCCAATAAAGTATTAGTTCATGATATTTACCACCAGATGTCAGTCGTACTCACTCGGTTTAAATTTACCGCCAAAACAAAGTATTAGTTCATGATATTTACCACCAGAGGTCAGTCATATTCAAACACATATTAACCTAATTTGATTGCGTTGTTGTTTTTCTACCAAAAAAAAAACGGAAAAAAGATTAATTTTTCGAAGAAATTAACGTATTTTACGATGAATTAATTAATTAATTTGGAATAATTCGATAAATTGTGCTGGAAAGTCGAAAAAAATTGACTAAATTGTCAACATAACCTCACTTTTATTTCTGGAATTCCATCGAAAATTTCACCCAAAAAACCATGGATCAAGGTAAAAATAATTATTTTAGATTGAAATTTGTGAAATAAAGATCGAATTTCTTGCCCCCATCCATACAGATACGGACCCAGATGATGGACTATTGATCGAATATTGTCGTACTTGTTTGAAACCTGTTACTGATGATAATTCATCGAAAATCTTCGATAAAACATCAAAATATTCCAAAAAATTACAAGACATGTTAAAATTAACATTAAAAGAGATCAATTTGAATTGTTATCGTGATGCTGCTATATGTTTTGATTGTCAGAAGAATTTAGAAATTAGTTATGAATTTATTAAGAATTGGTTGAAAATTGATGGGAAATTTCAATATTGGGCGAAATATTTCTTAGCTAATGTTCGTATAAGTCGTGAACATGATTATGCATTCGCTACAAACACAACAAAAACAATAATAACAGTAGAAGATACAACGATACCGGATTCACAGGAAATCGTCAATGATAATGATGATAATGGTAATGATAATGATGATGATAGAGTGATCGATTTAACTGTGGATGATGATGAATCTATTAATATTGCTACTATCATTGATGATAATGATATTGTTGATACAATGGATAATAATCAGACAAAAATACGAGTGAAGATCAAGAAGAAGCGAGTACGTCCACCGGCAACATTAACCATAGATGGTACAATTGTTAAAAAGAAAGAAAGGAAAGAAGTCAAGAAATATCTATGTGAGATATGTGGTAAACCATGTTTACCACATATAATCAATAAACATTTAAAAACCCATGAAACCAATAATCAACAACAACAACAAGTCAAATTAGCCGATCAAATCACCCAATGTCATATCTGTGGTAAACAAATCAAATATCGTTCATTATTAGGACATGTACGTTATGGACATGGTGTTAATGTATTACAGAATTATCAATGTGAACATTGTGGTATGACATTTACATTACGTGCACGTTATAAGAAACATTTACGTGTCCATGATCCACGCAGTTATCCATGTGATATCTGTGGTAAAATCTTAAAATATCAACATTCATTAGATAATCATAAAGTTTTCTATCATGGTGATGGTAAATATGTTTGTGATCAATGTCCACGTCGGTATAGTCAATCGAAAGATTTAAAACGACATAAATTCCGTGTACATGAATTGAATTTACCAGTAACTAGACGGACACATTATCTGATATCAAATAATAATAATAATGGTGATAATGATGGAAAATCGAAAGATATGGTAGGACATTATGAATGTAAGAAATGTGGTAAAACATTTACAAAACAGAAAAATTGTTGGTCACATACAAAACGACATGATCGTATTTTGGAATGTGTTTTATGTCAGAAGAAATTAAAATCACGACATACATTAGTTAGACATTATCAGATTTTTCATTCAAATGATTGTTCATATTATTGTGATCGTTGTGATAAGAAATATTATCATCGGATTGATTTTGATAATCATTTGATTAAAGTACATCGAACGGTTTCAACACCATCACCAATACCACCCGAACAACAACAACAAGTACCATCCACTTCATTTCAGTAGCTTTATTCGTTCTTTTCTTTAATTCTTATTCCTTATTATGTTTTTTTTTTTTTTGAGAATATTTTCTAATAAAGTTTCGAAATTTGATGGGTTTTTTGCCTGTTTTCCCATTGGAACGTTCATTATTAGTCAATCAATTATATGTTTGTGTTTTAATGGTTGCCTATATTTAGATGGCGAGTTAGTGCGCGCTCGTGCAGTCGTTTTGATGGTTGCCTCTATGTAGGCGTTGTCCCCGCTTACATTTGTGGAACACACAGAATGAATAGACTATTATGTAACTATTGGGAAAATTGTCTTTGTGCACAGCCAACTATTATTTCTGGCTTGTTAATTTTCCTGATGACGCCTTCCGGTCCCTACTATGCAATCAATTATACGCTTGTGTTTTAATGGTTGCCTATATTGAGGTGTCGAACCGTTGCGCTCTGGTCCAGTGTTATGCAATTAATTGAACGTTTGCGTGTTTTAATGGTTGCCTTTATTTAGGCGTTGTTCCTCTTACATTTTTGGAACACGCAGAATGAATAGACTATTATGTAACTATTTGGAAAATTGTCTTTTTGCACGGCCAACTATTATTTTTTACGGATTGTTAATTTCTTTAATGACGTCATACCCTAAACACAAACAATATTGACCTGGTGCCATTATTACTGCATGCTCGTTATCATAAAATTGTTATTTGTCTCTTCGTCAATTAACCTGATAATCTATCTAGATTGTACAATAGAGTAAGGAGGAAAACAATGATTCATTTGTAGGGGAATCATCAAATTTCCCCCTTGATCAAAACACACTAATTTTTTTTACACTCATATCTATCTCTTTCTTTTTCATTGATTTATCCCATTCATTCAGTATTTCTCCTCCTCGTTTATACATACATCGAGGAAAATCGATAGAATGTTGATGTGTGTTTGTGTCCCGGAAAATTAAAGAGGTCGCTCCAAGCCTGGATTTTCCTCTCTATTTATTGCTCTTCCAACTACCACCACCACCACCACCACTATCACGAATAATAATGTGTTGTCTCTAAGCCAACTGTGACCACACCACTGGAAAATCCGATTTTCAGGTAAAATTTCCTCTGTATTTTCCTTCGATTCAATTCATAATACAAGTAAAGTGTTATTACAGCCTTGGAGACTAATTTAGATCAATTATCTTCTAGAAGATTAAAGTGTTTTTCATTTTTTATTTTGTTATTGTTGTTCTAGATAGATAATCCATGGTGGTTTAGTTGTGTTGGTTTCTGCCCTGTGATCATTCCAGAACCATTAAATACAAGAGGTGTAGACATGGTGTATTTAGTATTATTATTATTAGTACCATTGGGTTATGCACAAGATAGTGATTTACAAACGACTCTCTATACAACCAAAGGTAGTACGACTGAATTTACAAGAACCACTCTAGATTTTGACCAAGAACCAACGCCAATCTATAAAGCATTATCATGGTTGATAACCCAACGTGAACCAGATTGGGGTTGGCGTAACGACACCCCAAAAGTCCTCATAGCATTAAAATTATTACAAAACGATCCATATTTATCATCACCAATAATCAATACAAATGAATTGGAATTATCAATGAAACAATTAGAAGTGGAAATTGTTGTATTATTATGGCGACATCATGAAATACCAATAATACCAACAAAATTATCATTATATACATTAGCATTGAATACAATGTGTTTAGATCCACGACAATTCCATGGACATGATTTAATTGGAACGATACAACATAATCATCATGATATTATTGTACATGATTTAGATTTCTCGTTATCAATATTGGCTATATGTAGTTCACATGGACATGTACGTAAGAAACAGATACGTCGTCTATTAGATATTGCAAATACAGCAAAAGATCATAATATTGATACGGTGGCAATGACGATATTAGCATTAAAATGTATTATTAAAGATCATCGACATAGAAATTTACAACATTCATTACGTCGACCAAGTATTAGTTTAGCTAGACAACAACAACCGGATGGTGGGTTCGGAAATTTATTCAATACAGCACTTACAATGCAGGTGAGTTTTGGTGGAGGCGCCGGGTAGCCTTAGAATATTTCAAGGCATTTCGCAGCCACCCTGTATAAATAAGATATAAATATACAGGGTGACTGTGAAATACCGTTAAATATTTCAAGCCATTTGGTAGTCACCCTGTATATTTATGTCTTATTTATACAGGGTGGCTGCGAAATGCCTTGAAATATTTTACCGGTATTCCACAGTCACCCTGTATATCTTTGTGTTTTTTTTTGTCAAATTTAAGGCATTATATGATATGAATGAAATCAATTCGTATTGGAATCGTACAGCAGCACGGAATTATATTGAATCACGACAAGATCCAGATGGTGCCTTTACCGATCCTGGACTAACTGCTGATATTCTCTTGGCTTTATCATATCGTGGTGGTTTAAATGCTATACGGACATTAGATTGTGGTAAAAATGATGGAGATATTGAGAATCATGGTAATTTGATTGATTTATAGTCAATTTGATTTATCATTTTATTATTAAATTATAGTTGAAATTGATTTGGCTAAATCTTTAATAAATCACGGTAATGATTCGGAAATACGTAACGTTACCATAACGTATACATTATGGGTTGGTACAAATATAACGGAGAATTGTACCATTTTTATAACAGCACCTAGAAATACATCATTTTATAATATTATGCAATTAGCAATGGATTTAGATCCACATTTCGCATTTGAAGCTAGTGAATGGCCCAATGGACATTATGTACATACATTAGCTGGTTATAAAGAAGAACCAATGGGTTATCATTATTGGTTATTATATCGTTTACCAGAAATACCAGATCCTAGTACACCGCCAGCTAATCAACTCGTAGCACCAGTTGGTAAGCTTTTGATACGATTTTCTCCAAAAACCGGAAAATTCATTAAACAATAATTATAGGTGTTGATGATTTGCTAATTGAAGAAGGTGACCATTATCTATTCTGGTATAAAAAACTGTAAAGATTGATATCTACCAGTGTTGAAGCACAATAATTGATAGATAGATAAATTTAATGAATTAATATTGCTTAATGTATTGCCTTCTCGACGATTTATTTTTGAAGAAAATTCCATCGTTTTCTGATAGAGTTAACGTTATAACGTATCAACCACACAAACTCTCCATTTGTTGTCATGTTTACGTTACGTTAACGTATTTTTGATCGAAAATAATTTGGCAAGCAATAACTTATTATTGATATGTATAACAAAATTGTGCCAAAAATTTATGCTGCCGTAACGTAACGTAAACTTTATTTATTACTATTTATCGTTAGTGTAAAATATTGCGTTTGTATGGACGGTAAAGTAAAAGAGTGCCAGGCTTCTTCTTATTCGTGTGTGGTGATATTGCCTTGTTATTATTATTATTTTCTTTTTAAATTATATGAGTAAACAAATTATAATCCTATTATAATATACGTATAGTCCATATCATCTAAGAAAAATATTTTCGGTCAGATTTTTAAATGCATTCGATAGCTTTCGGTGAACACTTCGGTTTGATTCGTGTATTTCTGACAGTGGCGTTGCAACTAACTACAAGATAGGTAAATAATAGATAAATAAACTACAATAAGAACATAAAAGATCGATGTAACTTGTAAAGCAAATTAGATAATTGGTTTTAGTTGCCTTTTAGAGAATTTAAAAGTTTGATTTCATTTCGAAAAATTCATCGTTAGAGACTTTTGTAATATGGGATACCACTGGAGATTCACAATTCTTGCTAGTACGTGCTTTTCTGGTATCCCCCACCTATTGAAGATCTACTGCGCATCCATCCAAAATATTTTTCTTACATGATTTCTATAATATATATTTATCCATACTATACTATACTATATATATATATTGCTTCTTTTCGCCCCCTTTTCTCTACATATTATTGTAGCTTATCGTTTTGTGTTTAAATTGATAATGTTTCGAAAAAGAACAATAAAACAAACAGTAAACGACAATACTTTTCGGAAATCTAGACGAGTTCTACTTGTAATTATAGACGATTGAAATATTTAATCATTCTTTTGTATTCATTATTGTCTGTTATTGTTAATCAGTTTAGCAAAAGGTAATTTTTTTGAAAGAAATTGAAAAAAATTCTTATTTTGGCTTAAATAAATAAACTATGTTAACAATTTAAATGGAGTTTTTCTTGGAAATTATTAATAAATTGGAACAAGGCGGGAAATTGTTGAATCACCCGGCTAGTGACATTTAACATTTGTTGTTTGTTACGTTGGCAATCATGTTGTTACTAAAAACCCTAGTAACATTTGTTGTTCCTACGTTGGCAATCATGTTGTCACTAGAAAAATTTTTACAGTTGACAGTACCAGTTGTCAAAGTATATTTATTTTTTTCTGCAAATTCCTTTTTTTTAGTAAAAAATTGTAAATATCTCGATAAAATTTAGGTAATTTTTAAAATTTTACATCATCTAATGACTATTTTACATGAATGTGTATAATTTGTTTTAGGTTATTTTGGTAATTGTTGAACATAACCTAGAAAAACTATGAATAGTTCAAAACGTTCATCAAATTCATCGAAAAATACAACAAATCGTAATAAAAATAAAGATGCAACAACATCAAAACATTCCCAAGATGAACCGGAATCATTTCTAAATAATTTGCCATTAATCAAACAATCGGAAAATAGTCGATTATTGCCACGATATTCAGCTAGTAACTGATACCTTTTTTGCATGTTTTTTAGTCAATATTACGCCTGTTTTTCTTGTTTTTTTTTTCAGTATTAAGTCGTACACCCGAAGATGGTGTTAATATGGATGATTTAGATCAATTACAATTAGATTTAGAAGAATTAATATCCACATGTGCTGTCCGTAATCGTCTATTACGTTCCGAAATTGATGTAATCGATCGTGGTGTTAAAGAGAAACGCGATAGAAAAGGCAAATCCTATGATAAGGGTTCATTGAAACGTAAACGTCCGGATGAAAAATCCAAGTACCATCGTGACCAAAGGAATGGTCCAGCAATTGGTGGTGCTGGTACCACATCTACTACCACCTCAACAACAACGCGTCCCATTAAAAAACATTATACAATACCAACATTAATAACAGATCCAGCATTAAGGAATGATTTACCGAAAATCAATTTCCCAAAAAACGATACATCCGATAAATTTTGGGCATCAGTTGAACCATATTGTGCACCAATTACATCAACACATGCTGTATTTCTTGATAAATTAATTGATGAATGTTCACAAGAGATTGAAGTAAAAATACCGGAACTGGGTGATTATTATGCAAATGAATGGAATGATTCGATATTGAATACAGAACAAGAAATGGGTCTAGGTGGGATAAAAAGTGGTAATAATGGTACTAGTGGTGGTGGTGATAATTTGAAGAAAAATGGATTGAATGCGTAAGAAATCGAGTGGCAAATATGTATTTAAATGTTAATTTTAATGGGTTTTATTGTAGAATGATTGATACGTTTTCGAATCCGAAAACTCAACGTTTATTGGCTGTTTTGATTGAAGAGCGTGTTATGACATCATTTCCTGGAGTTACTGGTAAATTGAAACGTACGTTCATTTCGATTATCTTGATTCGTACCTAAACTAACTATAATTCCCATTGATTTGTAGCTTCCGATTTGAATATTTTGAAGTCTGCAGCTGGTGGCCGGACAGCTATCTGTATGGATCGTCGTCTAAAAAAAGACCTAGTTGAACAAGGTATTTTAACAGTTGAGGATCTGGTTAAAAGTCAACAAGATGATGATGATAATGATGAAATTTTACAAGAAATTAAAAAATGCCAGCAAGAATTATCGATAATTAATGAATATAATGTAGATGAATTGAATCGTTTAAAACAGATTATTTTAAAAGATTTGCGTCGACAAGATATTAAACAACAATTAGATAAAGTTGATACACAAATCTTGGAATTATATAATAAAATTATGATAACAAAACAGAAACATATTGAAAAAGATATAAATGATATTGATTTAGATAAACAAGGATTCACGAAGATTCTAAAAGAATATGAAGGACAAACAGCAACATTATTAAAACAACAATATCAATTACAAAAGGAATTATCTGAATTGAATAATAATGTTGTCTAATTTATCATTATTTTTGTTTATTTGAAACACACAATTAATTAATTAATAATTTTACAAATTAGTCTGATATTTGGTGTTTTAAAGTTTTCCTTATCATTGCATCCACATCACATCTCGTCCTCTTATCAGTCATATCATGGCACAATCCTAATATTTATACACAATTTGTATATCAAATTATTCGTGAATTGATCAAAGACGTATGTTCGTTCGTTTGTCAATTTTTGAAATAATTTGGTACACCTGTTACTGTTATTTGATTCTATAGTAGACATATGGTCCAGAATCTCATCCAAAAATGGAAATAATGTTAATCTATCCTATCAATATTATTTTTTTGATTTTCTTTTACAATTAAATCTATACATCTTATTATAAGACTCCTGTCACACGGGCCAAAAGTTAATTGTAATTTAACGACAAGGTCAATACAAATTGTAATTAGCGCACGCGCAAGTCGTAGATTGTCATATTGTATGTATCTTAAACGAAACAGCTGATGGCAGCCATGCTTTCAGATGCCACGCATGTGTAGTTGACCTAATTTAGCTAAATAGTAGAATTCTGAATAAAGTTTCACCATTCATTGATTGAATATTATGCACTGTCACACATGGCAAGGTTAAATTACAATTTATTTTGGCCATGTGACAGAGGTCTTATTGTTAGTTAACAGTTACAATTAGAAATTAATAATTAATTTTTAAAAAAAATTAGGAAATTCGATATAATACCGTTCAAATTCAATTTGTACTTGAAGTAAAGATAGATTTGTTTGTTCTCTGTCATTCTAATGAGATTATAAGAGACAACAACATCAATAAGATAAGATTAAAAATATTGGTAAAAAATCACTCTTTTAGTTGGTTTTTGTGTTTGTTTTAAAATTAGTACTTTAGGGCTTTATTTGTTTCGTATCTCACCCTAATTCATCAATCAAGAACCACAAATTGTGCGGCAAATTTAGGGCTAAATTGCCAACAGAAACAACAACAAAAAAAAATAGAATACATATACATCTTCCTAATTAACTAATTAATTACAATAATAAATATAATCTCTCCCGAAAATTATTAGATGGAGAATCATTTCCAGAACGTAAAGAAATTATTTACATTTATCTACAATTATACGTAACTAAGAAATTATCACATATATATATTATGCATATAATATAGAATCTATACTGAGTCATTTGAAAATAAAAAAAGCAAAATAATCCGTACAATTCAATTGCAACTCTATATATCTTCATCTTGCTCGTTATAGTATGGATATCCGATGAAGAAATGGCGGGAAATGGCACTTATACCTCTAACGTATAGAGAGCGCTACTTGTTTTGAGTAGTGCCATCTATACGACAGAGGTATAAGTGCTCCCATTACAATTCAAATGGAGTAGAAGATGAAGATGTGGATTACGTTTGAATTGTACGGAATCAATCTAACTATGTCACCATTGTGATGAGGAGATTCAACTCTTTTTTTTCCCCGTGTGCGTCTTATTTAATGGTATCCGTATATAAATTGAGTACCCGATGTATTAATTCATATTGTTCAGCTGTTTGTACCATCCCACCACGATTTAAACGTAACGAACATAATATAGCTAATATATCAACATTTAAATTTTGTTTCAATTGTTGTATACCATTCAATATAGCTAAGAAACAACCAGTACGTCCAATACCAGCACTACAATGTACAACTAATGGTATCTCTTTATGGACAACAACCAGATCCATTTCTGATTGTTTTCGTTCTTGTTCTTTAATCATAGCAGTTGATGGGTTGTTTTTATTACCATGACTGTCTAAATTATCCAATAGATGTAATGCAATCTTTAATAATTGTTCCGGATTAGCCATTTTATGATCTTGCCAATTTGGATACCAGTAATGTCGGATTATCCGTGATTCATCCAATTTAATCAATTCTAAACGCCGTATTATACATTCATCTATCGATTCTTCATCCAAATATTTAATTTTATAATCACCATAATTAATTTCATTTAATTCTTCAAATTCAATGATTTCTTCTGATTGTTGTTGTTGTCCATATGGTTCAAATGTGAATTTATCACGTTCTCGTGTTGTTTTAACATAAAAAAATGATTGTGGTTTCGTTGGGTCTTTCTTACCTAAAGGGAAATATAATTCACATTTACTACGGCCCTTTTCCACTAAGCCAGTCAACATTACAATACATAATACATTATTATGCCACACCATTTCCCAGAAATCTTGACATGTATGTGCCATAGGGCCTTGTGTAGCAATATAAGCAGTTTCTGTATAGTCTGGACCCTACAAAAAATATCCAATTAACAATAATTAATTAATTAATTAGAAATCAATAATTACTCGAATATAATTAGCATGAATATAAGTTTGCGATCCTGGTAAATGGACACGACTATGTTCATTCGGTAATACACCTTTATAACGATTCCTTGAATGACTACCAGGTACATAGGATTTTTCTTGTAAATTTAATGGTACTTCCCAAAATTCGGAATGTAATTTTGGTACACGATCCATTTGACAAACTAATTTTAAATCCATAATTGATAAACAATTACTAGCAGTTTGTAAATATTGAATATTTTGTAAATGTATTTTAAAATCTTCTGATAATGTTTCTAAAGTTTCTAAATCCGGTTGACGTGGATAATGGGCACGTCTATAGCCTTTATTATTACATTGTAATTGGGGTTGTTTAGTATTGGAAACACCATCATTACCATTGATTTGACAACAACCCCTTAAGGGGACATACAAATTTTCATTCGATAATGATTTACGTCGATATCTACCACAATTACAATCACATTTTGTTGTTGTTGTTGTTGTTGTTGTTGTTGATAAGCATTTATTATCATTTCTTGGTGTTGTTGTAAATTTGCTCGGTTCAAATTCATAAATCGTACAATTACTGCATGCCTCCTGTGTTTTACGTCGTTGTTGTTGATGATAATAACAACAATTACAACATGAATTATGATAATAATAACCACCACCATTACTATGATTACTACCAAAACTTGATAGATTTAGATTTGATACACTTTTGGCGGTATTTAAACGTGAAAATGTTGTTGTTGT
Organism: Iselma pallidipennis; assembly: GCA_037464855.1. Lineage (NCBI taxonomy): Eukaryota > Metazoa > Arthropoda > Insecta > Coleoptera > Meloidae > Iselma > Iselma pallidipennis. The sequence continues at coordinate 47,163 of JAZBHA010000451.1, read as the reverse complement.
TGTTGTTGTTATCCCACCGTTGCCACCAATTTTATTATTATATTCATAAATATTTGAATTCGAACCACTTAAATCAATGGTTAAACTTGCATTAGAACCACGTCGTTCCAATAAACCTTTCGTTTTTGTTCTAATTGGTTCATTATTACTATTATTACAACGACTTGTTGTTGTTGTTGCTGTTGTTGATGTTGTTTCATTATTAAAATTGTGTAAAGTCATGATTTCTGGTAATGTTTGTAATGTCTGTGAACCACTAATACTTGTATTTGATGCGAATTTCTTCAAATTTGAACTAAAATTTGGTATCAATGTTGTTGTTGTTGTTGTTGTTGTTGTTGTTGTTGTTGTTGCCTTATAACAATTATTATTATTATTATTGTTACTACCACAACAACCATAATCATCGTGATCATTATAATCACATGATTTATATTTAACTTGTCGTTTTGGTGTATTTGGCATTGATATAACATCACGTTTGATTATACCGAGATGTTGTTTTTTGTTGTTGTTTATTGTTGTTGTTGTTGTTGTTTGATTTGTTTGATCTGATGAATCTAAACTGATGGCTTTTAATTTACGTGATAGTGTTGGAGTTTTTGGTGATTGTATCTCTAATATTGGTTGTTGTTGAGTTGTTGTTAATGTTGTTAATGTTGTTGTTGTTGTTGTTGTTGTTGTTGTTTGGTCAATATTTAAATTGAGTGTTGTTGGAAATTTCCGTTCTTCTTTCCTTGACGATTCACCCATTTTTAGACTGGAATTTTAAAGCAAATATAAACAAAATGTTTACAACAAGGAAACAGAAACCCCCAAATTGTGCCCCATTTTATGTAAATTAATAAAAACTTACACTATTTTGCCTCAATTTTCCATTAGAAAATACCCAATTTTCTTGTTGTAATTTTCATATTTTCTTTTGTATCTTTATTATTTAATAACATTATGACAGCACCACATTTTTTATCGATTATTATTATTATTATTATTACGACACACACAAAAAAATAGACTAATTTGCTAGTTTTTTTACCAAAAAAACAGGATTTTTTGCGCTCAAAACATGGCAAGACCTGTCGGCCATTATTGCAACAAAATCGTGTAAACAGCTGTCTTCTTCTTTAGGTCAATCTGCTATATACAGCACGTCCGTAACAAATCCAACAATTAATTATAGCGGATATACAACGCTATTTCAAATCAAAATAAGACCAACAATTATTAAGAACTGGACGTCATAACTCATTGACAATTGACATTTGTTGACACTTCCTTTTTAGGTTATGTGTATTTTCATTTGTTTTTTTGAAGTAAAAGTCATTAAATATAGCACTAATTATCGCCCCAATTTGACTTGAAACAGTGTTGGACACCCGATATAGAACTTGGGGAACAATCGGAACAGCTGTATATTAATCGATTCTGCCTACTTGATGTATGAATGAATGAAAATTACTGCCATCTATGATCAACATTGACAATTAATCGTGTAGATTCTGGAGATTCTACTGCCATCTTGTGACATTTCTATAAACTAATTGATTTAAAATTCTTATCTACCACCAAGTGATAAGACACGAAAAAATTCAAACTTTCTTTAAATTTACGTGAATATTGTTTTGGTCAATTAATTAATTTAATTTAATTGAAATTAATTAATTATAAATGATTTGGGTCTTCCAGTGTCTCGCAATCTGTCATCTGTCAAAGCACGTGTCAGATTCATTTGACGTTTTTTCTCCAATCCCAGACCCGACCAGTGTGCGTAGTTGTTGTTTTGAAAGTTTTCCTCCTGTTTTTTGGTGTTGATTTTCCCGGATTTCCACCACAAGTTATCAAGAAAATGAACGAACAAAACATTATTGTTGTGTCAAGACAATTCTAAATGGGAACAAGAGAGAAATGGATGTGGCCGCTGATTTAGCTTTACAAGCAATTCTAGGTGAGTTGAGATTACTTCTTCTTCTCGAATTACAACCTAATTTTTCCTTTACAACTAAAAACAATCAATTAATTTAATTGTGTTTCAATTAAATTAATTCCAATTAAATTGAATAATTTGGAGGGATTTAGTTATAGAGTCGGTTATTGTTGTTTTTTGTTGTTGTTAAATTAAATCAAAAATAAATTGGATAAATGTTGGTGTTTTTTTTTGTCAAAGAGGGGGAGGACATTGTTGTTATCATTATTATTATTATTATCATTGTTGATAATAAAAGACTGGATTTGATTGATCTATAGTACCACGAAATCAAGTGTGCTATGAATAATTACAACAACAAAAAACCAAAGGCAAAACAATTGAAAATCGTATAAATTCAACAAGTGGTTTTTACAGATTTCTGTAATTTTTTTGGAAATCACGGTTTTTCCAAAATTTTCGCGACATAAATTGTTAGTAAACTCATGAAATAACACAGGAAAGCCAAATTTTTCTTTTAAATCCCCAAATTCTATGAATTTGAGGGATTTTTGGTATAATTGGTGTATAATTGGTTGCCTACATTGATGCGCCACCCCTTTTGTATTTTTTAACTTCTACTCTGATAACTCTAATAAGAAGATCGAATTTCTTATTGGTCAGGACCGGGCTGGACAATGGGGGGATATGGTGAGATTTCTCCCAGGGCCAATAAGTATTTGGGGCCACCGATTATCCTTTATTTATTTTTTTTTTGATCATCAGTTTAATTTTTTTATAAATTTCCCCTGAGGTCAAGGTTAGCTAGTCCGGCCCTGTTCTTGTTTTATCAAAAATCTACGGATCAACTTTTCGAAATTTTGTGAATTTTTCTAAATTACCGTTGATATTATTTAAGGGTCGAGTTGTTATATATTTTTTCGCTCTCCTATTTCCTTCGACAGTAATTTTTTACAACCCTTCAGTCAGATAATAATGTTCGTTTCAATATCGACAATAATTTTTCGGTTCATTGAAGCATAAAATACAGCTTGTAGTTGTTTTATTAATGTTTTTAATAGTTTCGTTTATCTCTATTAAAAGGGCGCGCACACACACACACACCCTTTTTGTGTCGATATATAGGTAGAGGGACAGGTGAAATTTTTTTTATTTCAACCCTCTATAAAAATTCTCTGATACCTATACATATGCTGAACATCGTTATCAGTGAAACTTGCAGTTTTGATTATTTGTTCCATATAACCATATAACTAATAGCTTTCACTGATTATTTGATTAATAATTAATTATTTCTTCTATTCTTTTAATTTTCATAAATCACGCAAAAGTGTATGCAACATTTCACTCGTTTTTCTTTTTTTTTCACTGTGCGCGTGTATGTTTTTTTATGAAATTATTTCATTTCTTACAGCTGTCCTATTATTATTGTTTCTGGAAGAAAATCGAAATTTTCCAATGACGTCGAAGGAAATTTTGAAGGGGGTTGCTTGATTATGTTTAATGTAGATAAGGGGGGTGGGTGAGTAGATGGGTTTAAAATCTTCGTTTTATTATCGATCAAACATACATAGTTGTCAACGAGTAGATTTTCGTCGTTTTTCCCTCTCATCATCATTGCCAACAACAACAACATAATCATCATCATCATAATCATTGAAAATGAAAATGTAATATTTTGCACGCAATCCCTAAATTATTTTTTTTAATTCGATTTTATACTTTTCGATAATAATGAAAGTCCCATCTGATAAACCAAGAAATCGGGTGGCCATTTTATATGGCAACAACAACCAATCAGATTAATTGTTCGATTTTTGTAAACATTTGAAATTTTGCCTTCTTGATTTTAAATAATTCTAATAATAATAATAAGTTTATCAATACTTGAGTAAAAATAATGGATTGATCTTGTAGTAGTAGGTTTTTTTTGTTTTTTTTTTTAAGAGGGTAAGAATTTTTGGAATACATGTACACTTGTAACTCCGCCCAATTTGTGTAGTATTGGTCAAATTTTCAAGAGGGTAGTATGGTTGCTTAGTAACATCGAAAAAGTGGGCGGTACTTGTAGTTATTTGTTGTATAAGTAGTAGGAATTGTGGCGGTGGGAGGGGTGTTACTCTAGAGGGGCTGGGGTTAAATATTACCTACTACTACTAGTCGGTTGTTTAACTCCTTTAAATATTTTATTAAATAATTCCAGTTTTGGGTTTTGTGTGTGTTGTTGCAACAGATTGTTTGTTGGTTTGTGGGGCGAAAATAAAAACAAAACAAACAAACAAATAGTACAACTTGCATGTGAATTGTGTAATTTATTTATCATAATATTTAATAAATAATAAAACAAATAGTTGAATAATTATTGTGAAAATTTTGAGAGAAAAAAACAATCTTTTTTTAATTAGAAATGACTTGATTCTTCCATAAAACAAAAAACAAGTGTTTGTCTTTGATTTATCAATTAAATAACAAGTTAAGGGTGTGTTGGGAATTATTAATAAATTATGGAATTTTGGGATATGGATGATCGTCGTGGTGGTGGTGGTGGTGAGAGTCGACATCGTAATGTTTCAGGTATTTTTTCAATTATATTTTTCCAATGGGTTTTATTGAAAGAGAATGAGGAGAAAAAAAGGTGAAAATTGTTATTAACTTTTTTGGGTTGAAATTTACTTGCTGTTTCTTAAATAAAATCTCGAAAAAAGAGCTGCTTTTATTATTGACAAAAGTATAAAATAAATACCTAAATGATTTAGAAAGTTTATTAAAATTTTGTGTCATTTGATTTGAGTTTTTCAATATTTTCTTCATTAAATTTTGTTGTTGTTTTTTCCGTCTTGTATTATATTTGGAAAGTACAAGATTTTTAATTTATTTAGGTAGTAGTTACCCATGTAGGCAGGGCTGGCACTAGGGTACTTGGAGCCCTTATGCAAAAATTCATATGACGCCATCATAATGTTCAGCATTATTTAATTTATGTTAATTTAATATTTTCTTGTTGGACTACTTTTCCGTCCGAGATGCCCTCACCACTTGTACCCCTTTATATCAGGCGTCCTTATGCCCAGCATCACCTGCTTACTGCGTTTCGCCGGCCCTGCATGTAGGTAAATTAGAAATATTTTTTTTTTACCAATTTCACTACGTCATTGATCTACTCGTATTTGTTGATCTTTTCAATTAGAATACTTATTATTGTCCTTATTGATTCCTATAGAAATCCCAGATTTTTTAAGACTTTTTAGATCATAAAATAATAATAATAATAGTGATAATAATGTCTAATCTATAATAATCTGGAGGTATAAGATACAAACAGAAGAATTTGTTTAGTCAATAATCTGGGCAAAAAACGATTGTTTATCAGATTACCACGGTAACCGACCAAAATCAGAGGGGTAGTTTATTCCTTCTATACATATAGGTACCTACCATCTATGTATCCCAATACTCACCCCCTACAACAGGTTGTGCCATTATTCTTTATTATTGATAAAGTTTAGCTGTGATTTTTTCTTGTTTTAAATGAAAGAACGAGAATAGAATTGATGAACTTGATCTAGTCCTAGTCTACGGTATACCTATAACGGATGAATAACGCGAAATAACGGACTTTTCTTTTATACAGATTTTTTTCCAGTCCAGTCCAGACAGACACTCAAAAGAGTGAAAGTTTCCGTTTGGAAATTTTGGCAGATTTTAATGAATAATTAGAAAGAAATTGATAGTTTTTCGTGATTTTTAGTAATAATAATAATAATAATAAGTAATAATACTGGCATACCTACGTTTTGACGCGCTCTATTAAATTATATTTTAATTATTATTGATAGATACAGAACCGGACTGACGACTGGCTTACTGCTTGGGCCCCTTAGGGAATTTATAAGAATTCTCTCTAAAGACCTTATAAAAGATTATCAATGGTCCCCAGTAACCCTTTGGCCCCAGAAGAAATCTCTCCATATCCCCACTAGCCAGTCCAGCTCTGGATAGATATGAACAGAACCGAATCAAGGAAATTTGGGGCGTGAGGCGTTAACAATTTTCGTGCCTCATTTCGAGGAGTATTATTATATTTTTGCTCTTAGCTTGTGTATCTGTCGTTTTGACCAAGGGTTTCGCCCGGGCCCTCATGGTTGATCCGGCACTGGATATGAAGGCTTTTTTTGGTTGTTTGTTGTTTCTTGTTAATAATTTTTTTGTTTTTCATCAGGTCGTGGAACGGATTTCGTCACAGGCATTGATAATGAAGCATTAGATTTTTCACAATTAGAAGATTTCATAAATAATGAAAATACACAAAATAATAATAATTATTTTAATGAATCATTGAATTCAACAACAACAACAACAACAACAACACCAGTATCAGTAGGTATTACACAACCAACAACCACACCAGCAACAACATCACCACCAACAACCGGGAAACTATTAAATGTCGTTATAGAGAACAATAAAAGGAATAATGGGTACGTTGTTTTATATTGTTTTGTTGGGTCAAATTTAATATAAAATTTCCAGCCATTCTCTACCAGAAAGTCCACCTGATAGTAGTTCAGAACATCCATATAGTCCACAAGAAGGTTGTGATCCAATAACAACAACAACAACAACAAATATTTATACAACTTTAGGAACAACAATTTATAAACAACAACAACCATCAACAACAAATCTGATTAATCCAATATTGGGTGATAATTTAATCTTAGGATCACATATTGTTGTAACTGATACGAATTCAGAACAACAATTTGTCGAACAACAACAACAACAACAACAACAACAACAAACTAATGAAAATCTATTACAAGAACGTTTACTATTAACTGATAATAATCGTAATTTTTATAAAAATGAAGATCACCATCTAGTCCATCACCATCACCATCATTTGGGCTATAATCATGGAATGGATGTAGCCCCAACTATATTACCACGAAATAATGGTAGTAATGGTGGTGATTTAGAAAATATCCCAACAGCAGTTTATACAAATTTACAGAATGTTTCAAAGAAACGGAAATTATCACAAGATAGTCCGTTAGTTAAAAGTGAACCAGGTTGATTTATTAGTTGGTGGTATTGGTGGTTTTTATTAAATTACTTGTTGTTTCTAGAACATTGTACTACCAGTCAATTGAGCCCTTCCGGTCCCTTATCAACATCTATCGATGATGAATATACAACAACATCATCAGATGCTTGTCTTTCAGAAACTCAATATCAATGTATACGTTTCAGTCCATTCCAACAGACACAATGGCATTCATTATGTGATCAGAATCTAACAGAACTGTATGTCTCTCCATTTTTACACAAATTCGATTGATTTTTATTAAATAAATGTCATTTTTTAGCCCAATTCCTCATTATCGTGTCGATGCTGATAAAGGTTTTAATTTTTCGAATGCTGATGATGCTTTTGTTTGTCAGAAAAAGAATCATTTTCAAGTTACATGTCATGTCCAATTGTTGGGTGATGCCCAATTTGTTAAAACACCAGATGGTCTACAAAAAATCTCTAGTTTTCATTTACATTTCTATGGGGTGAAACATGATTGTCCAACACAAACGATACGTGTGGAACAAAGTCAAAGTGATCGCAGTAAAAAACCATTCCATCCTGTTTTGTAAAATACCTACCCCTATTGTAGTTATAATTAATTATTCAAAAATTATGTGTTTTTAGGATTGAATTGGTCAATTCACAAGTGACTAAAATAACCGTGGGCCGGTTACATTTCAGTGAAACAACATCGAATAATATGCGAAAGAAAGGTAAACCGAATCCGGAACAAAGATATTTTCAATTGGTGGTTGGTTTACATGCACATACGATTAATGGAAATTTCCCAGTGATTAGTCATGCCAGTCAGAAAATTATTGTCCGGGTAAATTGTGTCGTTTTTCCTGTTTCTCTGTAATAATTGTTGTTTCTTTAGGCATCAAATCCTGGCCAATTTGAGAGTGATGTTGAATTGTGTTGGCAAAAAGGTCAAACCCAAGATAGTATCTATCATAATGGTAAAATTGGTATAAATACAGATCGACCAGATGAAACATTAGTGGTTCATGGTAATATTAAAATAACTGGTCATATTATACAACCGAGTGATATACGTGCAAAAACGAATATTATTGAATGTGATCCACGTGAACAATTACGTAATGTACAGAAATTACGTGTTGTTAGGTAAGAGATTACTAGGACCCCTGTCACACCGGCCAAAAGTTAATTGTAATTTAACGACAACGTCACACACGGGCGTTTCACAATTACAATTAATGGCCGTGTGACAGAAGGGGGGTCTAAAACATAGAAACGTGTGTCGTTGATTGAATCATAATTTCCTCTTACCCTTTTCAGATATGATTATGAGCCAACGATTGCATCACAATTAAATCAAAGTACACAATGTTCCGATACTGGTGTTATTGCACAAGAAGTTGCTGAAATTCTACCAGAAGCTGTCCAACCAGCTGGTGATCTATTATTAGATAATGGTGATACAATTGATAATTTCTTGGTTGTTAATAAAGAACGTATATTTATGGAGAATATTGGTGCTGTTAAAGAATTATGTCGTGTCACAGATAATTTAGAAACACGTATTGATCAATTAGAACGGATTAATCGACGTTTAAATAAATTGAAACGTGGTGATAGTTTGAAATCAAACAGTACAGGTAAATTGAATTAAATTTAACTCTACTGTCAGGGACGGATCTATGGAGATTGACATAAGTTCCAGGGCTCCCAAATGCCTAGATCCGTCACTGTTCATTAATTTTGTGTGTTTCTTTTTATGATTCAGTGACTAGTTCGAAGACTTCCTATTCAACAAAATGTTCCAAACATCACAAGTGCAATAAAGATGATGATGGAGAATTATGTTCGAATAAATTTATACAAATTGTTATTGTTGTTCTTGTTTTGATAATGGCTTTCTGGTAATTTTTACTAATTTTTTTTCTCTTTATTTAATGATTTTAATTAAAAATTGTAGTTTGGCAGCAATAACAACCCTGTATTTATTGGAAACTGCACGTCATAATCATTTTATACAAAGTAATTTACAAGTAACTCAACAGAAACAACAACAACACCATCAACATCGTAGTACAACAACAATTATAACAAAAAGACCAATAAAGAATACAAAGAATTCACAACAACAACAACAACAACATTGGCAACAGACAATAGCACCACAACAACGTACCACCAATACATTCCGAGAACAAGGTAATATTTATTTTTATTACATAACAGTATTTTTCTATTTTGCGTCTATAATAATGAAGTCATTACGCAACTGTTTTCATCCCAATAACTGTTTCGAAACAGCCTCTGTTTCAGAAACTTTTTATTTTTTAATGTTGGTGATGCTGGACGTATCTGTTCGAGCAATTATAAAACACTGTTTATAATTGTAAATATCTGTCAAATATCATCATGACCAACTGCAACGTGGCCGCAATGAAATTCCCCTAAATATACATATCTGATATGCCGATTTTTTTATTTTAAAAGGCACAAAAAGAGCAAAATAGAAAAAATATTATAAACAACTCGTTGGATAAGGTTGTTGCACTTGTCAATTGGACGCGTACTACAAACTCTTGCCTTATCCAACTTGTTGTTTAATATACTAATTTGCCTCGAAGTAGGCGGCGAAATTTGACGGAATATCGTAGCTTGATTCGATCGTTACCAGTTTAATAAAATATGAACCAAGCTACTGCCGTACGTTCAAATGTCGCAGTCTACTTCGAAACGAAATGGGGCTGGCTGTACACCCCCTTTACCTATAATCATGATTATTATTATTTGTGGTAATTTTTAGATATCACCCATATTACAGTTGATTCAAATCTAATAAAACGACCATCATTTATAATTGGCCGACCCATAGATTGTTTAACAGTTGATCAAGATCTGGAAAATACGAATCTATGTCAGATTTATTGTTGTGCAGCAACAACAGCATCTACATCACAAATAATACCGCCACCGCCACCACCTGAATTAAGTGGTAATGGTTTTACTGATAAGAGTCCATCATTATCATCATCACCAATTACGATAACAACAATAGCAACAACAATAACAGCACCAAATAATAATAGTAGTAATAATAAAACATCACAATTTTTGAGTAATAGCGATGATAAAGTGAATAAAATATCACGTACATTTCATTCGAATGATATTGATAAACAACAATTGATAAGAAGACAGAAACGTGATGCTTATGATTTAAATGATGACACTAATTCATTTGATTCTAGTGGTAATTATAATTAATTAGTCAATTATAATTAATTACTTTAATTATAATTAATTAACTTAAATGTTGTAGATGATCAATTATTCTCGATAATTCTACAAGGCCGCAATTTCAATACAACTTTAACACGCAAATATCTAATCAGCGACTTAAGTCCATATAATTTTACATATTCGATACCTATATCGAAATATATGCCGGATGAATTTATTAATTTAATATTTAAGTGAGTTATTACATCCCTGTCACACCGACCAAAAGTTAATTGTAATTTAACAACAAGGTCCATACAAATTGTAATATTGGTGAATTGTACCCTGGACACACGGCGGTTTCACAATTATAATTGACGCACGCGCAAGGCGTAGTTGACACAATTTAGCTAAATAGTAGAGTTCTGAATTTACTACTAAATAGAGTTTCACCCAGCTCATTAATTGAATATTGTGTGCTGTCACACACGGCAAATTGAGCACCAAGATAATTGTGATCTTGTGGTTAAATTACAATTTATTTTGCCCGTGTGACAGGGATGTTATTTATCGATTTTTTGGTGTGTTTTTTAGGTCGACACAAGCAAATATTCGTGAAATTGAACATTGCTATAATAATTATAAACAATATGAATGTTTATTTATTAGTTCAATACAGTATTATGATGATAAACAACAACAAAAACAACAGCAAACTAAAGAACAACAAATTCGACATAAAGTGAATGAGAACAATCCAAGTCAATTATTGAACAGTCAAAGTATTATCTTTGAAGTGGATATGGCTGATTTTCAAACGAAATTGATGACATATCGTGCATCATTACGACAGAATCCAGTAAGTTCTTCCAATGAATTTTCAATTTTCTGTTCTTATCTTGTTGATTTTTATTTAGAATGTTTGTAAATTATCATCGACACGAGTTGGTATTGATTTTATCGAATATAATTTCCATTTTTATCGACGATGTGATGAATAATTGTTTAGAGAAGAGGAAAGGAATCGGTATTTTATCATCATGACAGTGATTATTTTTTTATTTAATAAAAATTATACGCCATTTATACAGGGTGTTTAACGGTAATTCGCCTAGAAGTTGGTGGTGAAGTTTGGAAGTATGTCGTAACTTGGTTCGACCGCTTGTCAGTACGGCCTATACTTTGAGGTGA
>JAZBHA010000451.1:1421-28002 GCA_037464855.1 Iselma pallidipennis | reverse complement strand
GTGCTTGCTTGCGCCTAATATATCATTGATGATAGATTACCGGATTTTTTTCATTGCAACTAATTGTCCAGTCTTTTTGTTTCTGCCTTTATAAACAACACCATAAGTACCTTCACCGATTTTTTCGATTTTCAAAAAATCGTCCATGGTAGATGATTGTTTCGACATTTTTTCTGCGTTCTTTTGTACCGTTTCCCCCCAAAAAAAACACACAAAACTTAACCTAAAAATCGTGCATTAATACGTAATTAACCAAATTAATTACGTATAAATGATTTAATTTAATTTACTTACGGTAATTTAACGTTTTTTTCTGATAAAAACTGAGAAAATCTGATAAAAATAACGGATCAACATAAAAACAGTGTTGGTGAATTCAAAAATTTCCAACAACCAATCAGATTTAAGTTGGAACATTGGACGACAGCATCACAGAAATACTAGTATTTGTCATCTTTTTCTACTTTATTAAAAATGATAATTAGGTGTCTTTGTTCAACACAAATCGTAGGTGTAGGTAGCCGGTAAGTCAAACATTACTGCCAACATTATAGTAGATAAATTACTAAATTTTCTACCAACTGTTCAACATTAGAAAAATGAAAACACTAAAAAATACAGTAGAGCAGCAATTATCCGGCACTACCGCAATTTTTACCGGTTTTTTAACAAAAATCAAAGAAATTCAGTAGATTAGTGTGGTTTATTGAAAAAAAATCGATTATAATTGTTAGAATATTAAGAAATTGATACAATTGGCTTAGAATTACATTCTAACCTTTCAAGCTACTCATACCAGCACGCATAACTTCATCAACTAATAATAAATTACTGGCAATAATACTACACGAATTAATAATTTGTTTCTTAACAATATAATTATCGAAAATTCCAGCATCTTTTGGATTAATTGGTTCACCAGATGTTAAATCAATACCAATCGGTTCACTATTTAAACGTGATTCTTCTTGCAGTTTAACAATTGTATCTTGTGCATCATAACCACTATTTTGTGCCAATATTTTCGGTACAATTAATAATGCTTCGGCATATGCAGCAATACCAAGACGTGTTTTACCTTTGATTTCATCTTTATATGCCATCAGTTCACGATGAGCGATCACTTCAAAGGCACCAGCACCTGTAAATGACACAACAAAATTGCATTTCCCACCGTTTTCGTTAAAGATCAAAATACAAACCTGGAATTATAGCTTTATCTTCAATAGCATTATTGATTGCTCGTAAACCATCTCGGACGGCATCTTTAATTTGGGTCAATGTATGCCGATTTGGTCCTTTGATCAAAATGGTTACACTATGTGGATTTTTACATTCCTCAACAAATGTAAACTTATTTTCACCCAATACGTGTTCATAAACCAAACCAGCATAACCCAAATGTTCTTCTTTAATATCATCTAGATGATTCAATGCAATCCCACCACATGCTAATGATAAACGTTCCATATTACGACGTTTTGCCCGTCTTAAAGCCATAATATTCTCTTTTGCCAATAAATCTAAACTCATCGGATCAATACCTTTTTGATTGATCATAACAAAATTCTTATCCGTTCCATCACATAATTTTCGTTTCAATTCAATCACTTTCTTAACACGTTGTTCAATAAAATCACGTTCAGCTTTTAACATTTTCTCACGTTCTTCAGCGGTTTTATAGAAAAAACCACTATTCACTTCACTCTTTTCATATTCCATACTAACATTACATGTCAAAATGTAGGCATTTTTTAAACGTTTCGGCATATCTGGATGACGTGCACCATGATCTAATACTAAACCTTTAATTAATTGTGTATCTGTTGCGGTTTTATGTTGCATTTCCATGATTTCAATCATATGTAAATCAACCGATTTCTCCGGTTTACGTATAGCGAGAATACCATCTACACAGATATCTGTGAGAATATCAGCTAGATTTGGATGGACTTTTGTACGTAAACTTGTACGACAGACATCTAAGAGATTTTCACGAGTTATCTCAATTGGAATCTGTAACCAAACCACAATTATAATAACAAAAGACCACACAAATCCTCTAATTTTACCTTAATTTTGTCCAAAATCTCTAAAGCTTTCGTACGACTTTTATCAAACCCTTCAGTAACAACACGTGGATGTAAACCTTCAGCTATCAATATATCGGCTTGTTTCAATAATTCACCAATTAATAAAACCGTAGATGTTGTCCCATCACCGGTCATATCATCTTGAGCAGTTGAGGCACGTGCTATCAATGATGCTGTGGGATGTTGGATTTGCATTTCATGCAATAAAACATTACCATCTTTGGTGATTTTTATATCGCCAGCACCAGAAACCAACCTATGTTGAAAAAAGTGAGGTTAGGTTAAATTCTATCTAAATATATCAATTATATCGAATTTTTACAACTAAATATTCATATTTTTCCGGTTTATTTCAAGTTTTTTGATGGATTTTATTAGAAAAATTGCAACAAATTGAAACATGTGGTGGTCGGTCGACTTACATTTTCATGGTACCTTTGGGTCCCAAATTGGATTTCATTACATCTTGTATGCCTTTAGCTGCTGATATGTTAACAGCTAATGCTTGGGCGGCACGGGCAACTTCAGCTTTTGGATTTAATAAACTAATTGCCATTTTTGTCTCGTTATTTCTTCAAATTTTTGAAAAAAACAACGTGTTCTCCAGAAAAGTCACACCGGTTTCAAAATGGCGACACAATTTTTCTTAATTCTAACAATCCCAAATAGATGGCGTTTCAGTTAGTGATTTTCATGTTTAAAGGTTGGTTGCACTGGTTCTGTCATCTGCCAACAAAATGGCGCCACATTTAAATAATGCTAATAGATGGCGCTTCAGTTAGTTAGTGATTTAAATTTTCGAAAGTTGGTTGCAGTGGTTCTGTCATCTGTCGGTTTTTTATGCGTCAAAGTTGTACGCCACCCGCTTCAATACCAAAACAATTAAAAAAATAATATATTTCTTTTTGATTTTAATTAATTAAAATTAACAAATAACAGTGCCAAAATGATTCTTCAACGAATATATCAATAAAACCAGAACGATTTCAGGTCAATTTTTTCCTTCCCGGGGGGCGAAAAAAGTTAACTAAAAGGCATAAAAAAATGGCAACTGCTTTGGAATCATCAGCATCATCATCTCCAACAACATCAAATAATGACCAACAACAACAACAACAACATTCATGGATTGATTTTTGTGAACGACATGCCACAATGGCAGCTCAAGATTTTTCAAGAAGTTGTCTACAATTTATGGCATTAAATTTACATCAACAACAACAACAACAACATGCTGATAATACAGGTGTTAAACAACCAACAACTGGAATACATAAAGATTTTTTAAAGCGTTTCATTGAAACGTTTGCTGAGGAATTTGAGACAGATTTTGCAAGACGTAAACAACAACAACAACAAATTAACAACAATAATGGCAAAGCTTTAAATGGGTCTTCAATGAATGGTGATGAGAATCTTTTAGCAACAACAACAACAACAACAACAACAACAGAAAATGATGACGGATCACCAAAAATGCACCATAAACCATTTTTTCGGCGGTAAATTATAATTACCATCATTTATTTTAAAATCATTTTAGACAATTTTTTGTTTTGTAGGCTCAGTTTTAAAATGTTGCGTAAAGGTAAAGACTTCTTCCATAAACAACATACAGACGATATTGATTTTACAACAACAACAACCCATCATCAGAACCATCAACATCATCACAATAAAACCAAATTAGCTAAAATTGTTGTTGAATGTCGTAAAGAAGGTATTGTAAATTATTCAACACCGGAATCCTTAGATCAACCTGGTGGTCCACCGAAATGGGAACGTTGTCGTTTAGCATTAGTTAAAGCTGTTGGTGGTTATATGTTGGAATTTTATACACCACCGAAAAGTACAAAACCACGTAGTGGTGTATTTTGTGCTTTAATAATTGAAGCACGTGAAACAACAGCATTAGAAATGCCGGATCATGAAAATACATTTGTATTAAAAGCTAATAATAGTTTGGAATTTGTTATTGAAGCACATGATACAGATGATATGAGATCATGGTTGGCAACAATTAAATATTGTATACGTTCAGGGGGTGGTGGTGGTGGTGGTGGTGGTAATAATGAGAATGGTGATGGACAGCAACATCTACATCACCACCATCAACATCCACATCACCATCAACATGGTACCAAAGATTATCACACCGATGCACCAGAATTACCACCAAGACATATCGGTGGTGGCAATAATGGTACTACAGGTGGACGTAGTGGTGATCGTTTATCATCTAGTAGTAATTTCGATATGTGTCCATCAACGGGTGATGGTAATTTTATTGGTTTATTTTAATTGTATACAATTTTGGTAATAATGGTAATATTTTCTAGCTATGGAGACTGATATTGGTCAAACATTAAAGAAAGAATTCTGGTTTCATGGTACTTTGGGTAGATCGGAAGCCACTAATCTAGTTTTACATGATGGTGTACGTGGTCATGGTTTATTCTTGGTTCGACAAAGCGAAACTCGAACTGGGGAATTTGTGCTGACGTTCAATTTTCAAGTGAGAACTTACTCAATTACAGTCAAGCCCCCCCATTTGTCCCGATTGTCGGGGGGGTTGACTGTATTTATTGATCCTCCAAAAACTAAAAAAATTGTGTTTCTAGGGTCGTGCAAAGCATCTCCGAATGACTATCAATGATCAAGGCCAATGCCGGGTCCAACATTTCTGGTTCCAATCGATCTATGAAATGTTGGAACATTTCCGCCAACAACCGATCCCATTAGAAAGTGGTGGTAATTCAGATGTGACACTGACTGATTTTGTTGTTAATCCGAATGCTAGAGGACAATTACAAGGATCAATGGGACGTAATAATAATAGTAATAATAATAACAATAATAATAATAATAGTAATAGTAATAATAGTGGTAATTCACCATCAATACAACAGAATGGTAGTAATGAACGAAGAGTACCACCAATACCTGAAATCAGACAAGTGAGATAAAAGCAAAAAAACAGCAACAATTTTCCCAAAAAAAAAACTTGTGTTCTTCTATAAGTGTGTTCTTTTATTATTTTTTTATTATTTACTCCTTTATTTTTTAAATATTTTTGTATACAGAGGCATCAAAAAAAAACACTACTCAATTCTAGCCAGGGCCACATTTATACTTTTGGAGGCCCCCCAAAAAACAAGTCTCTTTCAGTTAATGTTTAAATAATGTTTTTATATTTTTGTTGGTGAGGAGTGAGGATTTTCAAATGTGGCCCCATAGTACGTGAGGCACCCAGCTTGTGCCAAATGCGGCCCTGATTCTAGCAATATAATAGTTTTGATGTCTTTGTACAGTTTAGTGATATTTTCTTTATTTTTTTTGTAAATATTTTTGTTCTAAAAGTGGCTTTTTTTGGCTTTTTCGATGTGTGTATATAATTTAAACAAATCCATTGCACTATACGTATTCTCTTTAATAATAATAATAATAATTACAGTAATAATACAAATAATACTCAATCTACTTAATTTTTGTAAATATCAAAAAGTAAACAGTAAATAGTGCAATTTTTTTCAATTTATATATAATTTTTGTGTAAATACGTTTCTCTGTTTACTTTGTTTTTGTTTTTCCTCTTTTTATTTTCCAGAATTATAATTTATTTTTAATTTAAATCGTTTTCATTCAAAAAACTCCTTATCGACAAAAAAAGAAAAGCAACAACAAAAAAACATTAGCGCTAGTTGAGGCCCTGATGAAGTTACCACATGGTAACGAAACGTTGGTCCGAAACTAGAAAGTACAAATTTCTCCCATAATAATAATAATAATACTGATAAATATAATAACTTGAATAAATTTCTGTTTGTTTTATTTTGTGCTTTGCTGCTTGTTGCTAAATTGTGTGTTGCTCTCTTTGTCCCATTGTTAACATAAATTACAGGCAACAGGGTAAGTATTTCTAATGGGGTTTTTTTTCCAGATCCAGACCCATAATGGTAGTGTCCGGACCCAAGAGACCACTTTGGAACAAATATCCTCCGAGTCTCGAGCTGTTGAGAATCAATACAGTTTTGTTTGAAGAGGGATTAAATTAAAAACATTCCATTGATGTAATTCTCATGTTTTAAATTCAAATAAAATATATATATTGTTGTGTAATAAACAATTAATCGTTTTTTTATGGTGTTCCTGTTCCATTATTATTACAAGTCGTCTTCAATACATGTGATTTGTTCATTTAAGAATTCAACAAATTGTGAATCACTAACAATTTCCTGTTTTACAGGAATCACATTACAGATCTCGTTTAATTTAATCGATAAAATATGTGGACAAATCATTGATTTTCTATTATTTAACACATCTTGTTGGAATTGTTCGCATTGACAGAAATTTATATTTGGATAGATTGTATATGATCTGGATTTCTTTAAATACAATTTATAAATCTCACGTGTCTTATCTTTAATTTGATATTTAATTATTTTACAACAACCTGGAGAACTCTCTTCCAACAATTCCAATGATTGGATTAAAATATCACCGAAAAATGTGTACAATTGAGTCCATATTTCATTAGTAACTGCAAAATCATTATTATAATCAGTACCAGTATTACTATTATTATTATTATTATTGATAAGAATTATCTTAAAGGCAATCTTTACATTTTCCATTTTTGTTGTACGAGATTTCAGTTTCTTTTAAGATTTCGAAAACCAGATTTGATACAATTCTGGATTCGTCCATTGGGTCGTTTAATTATTATTATTATTTCGTAATTATTTATTATTTATTGATAAAAACTAATTGCAATAACAATCTTATCAATTTTTGAAGTTATATTATTAAAATTTTTGAGGTTAAGTTGTCATTCCATCAATCCTACCAACTGTGTTTAGTTCTAATACAAAATGTCCCCATTATTTCTATATACACGGTGATCATTAATAATTGAAATCTGGAAATTCTTCAAAAACATCATTGTTATCATTAGTTTTTGAAAATCTGCGAATTATTCGATAAAACAATCCAGATTTTAATAAAAAACTCGAAAAAGTCCCCAACAAAATTAATAGATGTGTTCCAGCAACCAACACGAATCCCAAAACTATCAAAAAAAAATTCTAATTTGAGCGATTTAAGTACATTTGTGCCTATTTTGGCACCACTTTCAATACATAAAAGCCCTAAAATTTTCATCGTTTATATATTGCTGCCCCCCACCCCGTGGCACACCCTATTAATTTGGGATTCTTGTAGGAACAAACCTATTATAAGGATTTTTGAGAGATTTCTACACCTTAGGTTTTACAATAATAAGCAACACTTGTTGTTAAAGAAAAGAAAGAAAAATGTACCGTTATCTTGTCCCTTGCTGGCGTCATTTCTACCTGCAAAGGATTAACCCTTTGAATTTCCGGAAGTGCAAATACTCACGTGTTTTCATACAAATTTTTGCTCAAAACATCATTTAGTTCGATCGTAGACGGGTGCGAGTCATTTTTACCTTTTTTTTGCAGCAAAAAAAACAACATTTTTATTATTTTAATATCATGGGTGAGTAAAAATGATTGATTCTTTATCGCTGGTTATACAGTATGTTGTTATTATCAGGTGCCCCATGTTGTGGTATTTGTTATAAACGTTGTCGTGGAGATACAATCAAATTTAAACAGAATTATTACCATAGCGGTTGTTTTGAATGCCGGAAATGTTCGAAATTATTAGTGAATTGTCGATTTTTCTATACAAATGGTCATTTTCTATGCATTGATGATTATCTAGAATTATATGGTGAACGTTGTTATAAATGCCAGCATTATATACAAGGCGAGGTATTTATAATTTTCTCATTTTTTTTTTGCTTCTAAATCTAAATATTTAATCAATTCTTTCAAGTATGTTGAAGCCCACAATCGAATTTATCATAAAGATTGTTTTATTTGTAATCGTTGTAAGCTGCAACCTGATGACAATCATCTAATTCAAAATGGCGATGAGATTGTGTGCAAGAAATGTCAATTGTTGATTCAAAATGGCGGTAATGTCACCAAATTTTATAGGTTATTATCAGATTTTTAATTGATTTTTTATAATTTTTAGATTGTTCTAGCTGTGGTAAGACAATTCTTGATTATCCAATTATAACAATATTTAATTATCAATGGCATTCAAGATGTTTCTCGTGTCAATTGTGTAAGAAAATGTTATCAATTCATGATTATACATTTTTCAATCAAAAAATCTATTGTAATCATGATTTCTATCAATCGGTTGCATATAAATGTCAACAATGTAAACAGGCAATTGTGACAAATTTCCTGGAAATTGATGGTGGTGATGAGGAGCATTTAAAATTTCATGAAAGTTGTATAAAATGTTGTAAATGTTTACAATCGGTTCGAAATGGACAACAAATCTATTATAAATATCCATTATTATGGCATATCGAATGCGATAAATCGGACGATGATTTGGATCGAAGAAGTCTAAAAAGTACTGAAATGAGTGAATTACAAGTAAGTCTACCATTATCACATTTTTCCAACAATTATTTCTATTATTGTTGATATTTCTAGTTCTCAACAAGTACAAGAACCTCAAGTGTTTGTTGTATGACTAATTACAGTACATACTCTAATCGTACACAACAACCACAACCAAAAACTGGCCAGAAATCTGATGATTTTTCAAGAAAACCGATGAATTACAGTTACTTGGATCATCCACAGCAACAACAACACAATAGCGGGTATTTAAAACGACCATTAGGACCAAAACTACCAAATCCTATCCATTATCATATACGTAAGTATTGTGTCATTAATTAATGCTCACTGTGTATATAGAATTGATGGGAGCTTGATCAAATCACGGCCTTTTAGATTTCGGTCAATTAAACAAATACCATTTTTTTTTTGTTGTAGCCCAAACAAGAACAACAACAACAATACAACCACGATCAGTCGCAAATACTGAAAATCAAGAAAAACTAGACAAATTTAAAGAATTTAATAATAATAATGATTATTTAGAAGATCTACAACAACTTGCCGCTATTGCTAATAAATGGAGCAATAAACCATTTGATTTAAACACAAATAGTGATGATTATGATAATAATATACTAGAGTGCTCTAATAATAATAATAACAAGAGTGATGAATTTGCTGAAAATTCATCAAATAATAATAATAATGGTGATGGAAAAACTGATAAAAAAAGTAAGCACAGATGTTGGGGAATCTTTAAAAAATTGATTAATATCAAGAAATAGTACCTGAATGAATGATTACAGTATTTTATATATTTATATATTTTTATTAATAATAATTTATTTTTATATATTATTAATTTTATCAAACGGGCCTTGATTTATATGGTGTTATTAAAATTTTAGTAAATTATATTTATCAACAAAATTTAGATTGGCCAGCCTGTAATGGTTGGTAATGGCCGTGACGTCACACATACAGTTGACATTTGTGACGTATACAACATGTCCGCCTGCCGTGGGTGTTTGTTTTTCCGTATTTTTCAGTGTCAAATAAACTAGAAAACAATAAAGAAAATTTATTTATTTATCCTGAAAATGATTAATCCTGAAAATCCTGCAACTAATCGCCTGTATATAATGGTTATTGAACTAATTATTAGTAATCAAGTTAACCAAGAAAAACAAAGGAACTGCCGCCATATTGATGTAAAATGGATGACAAAATGATGCCTCCATAGTGACGTTTTCACGTAGAATTTTCCTTGTTTTCCAACAGAAAAACCTAATCGGTATATTTATTTATTTCCCTATCAATTAATTACATTCTATTACCGTTTTGTTTATACGTTCCAGAATGATCCTGTCACCAAATCCTGTGAGTAACCTTTTCCCTCAAAATTATTGATTTTGATTCGTATCCTAATTAAGTTGATAATAAGTAAGACAAATAGGTGATAAATGGTTGAACAAAACACTGAATAATTGATAAAATAAGACACACAATTGTTATTATTGATGATTTAATGAATTCAATCAAAATACATACAAATTCGTTTTAAACAAGACTGGAATTCACCGACACATAGACACAACACAAACACAAAAAACCCGTTACAATTCACCTATAATTTTAATCAAACTTTGAGGAAGATATGGTTTCTGTGTAGTGTTGTTGTGGTTGTTTGTTGTTTGTGTGGAATGTAATGACCTTGCAAGTTATCCAATCATTTCCATTCCCACCGTTTTTGCTTAGAATTCGGGATACACCGATTATATTCGTGTGTCTCGTATGCATAGAATAGAATGTTCTGTGTCCTGTCTTGTCTTGGGCAAGCTAACCGACAACGTGCCGACAACCATCACATCACACACAAAATACGACCTTTTTGTCGTTGGACTCTGTTGAATATTAAGTTGAACGAATAGTCAGACATATGACGAATAGATATTAGAAAAACTTTCGCCTTATTCCTGTTTTTTTTTTTCGTTTTGTGTCTATAATGTGAGTGTGCGTCGTATACATATAATTCGGTGGTCGTTTTTTTCGCCAAAACTTGAAGAAAAACGAATTAATTAATTAATTAGTCGTCCTAATAACTAAATTGTTATAATTAACAACTAAATATATTACACCGAAATAGGGTCAGTAAGAAATATTCAATGAAGACTCATGTGATTATTTCCTGTCGTAATTTAAAAAAATAATAATTGTAAGTAAAGAGAATGAATACACACAATAAAAACACGCAGCAAGGATGAAGAAAACAGGCATACATGGTGGTGGCGTTGTTGTGTGTATTTTGTGTATTAGTACGGGCCACAGCCATGGCAGTGGGTTCTATTAGCACGTCGTAGTAGTGCGAACACGAGAGAATTTGTACGGTGGTTCATTTTTGTGTGAGGAAATACTGTGGATTTTTTTCTGCTAATTTAAATTTAAAGAGGAAAAAGACTTATATTATTTTATATAATTATTGCTTCTTTGTATAGAAATTCACTAGGATAATTTTTGTTATTTCTCTATTATTATTTTTGTATATAAAATATCATAGTTTGCAAGTTAGACAATAATAATACAATATAGAATACAAAATGGCGGACGAAGAGTATAACAGAAAAATGCAAAATCTACAACAATACATACCATTCCTGAATAATATGATACAACAATTGAAAGATCCACGAAAGAAGAATCGTGAACAACAATTACAGAAAATGGAATCTCTACATGCTATGATTACTGATAAAAAGAAAAAGTAAGTTGTGTATTCTCTCCTCAGACATACATATATACGTTTTTTTTGTGGTCAATAGCCACCATTTTGTATGTGCTACGTTGCATGGTATTCGAACAAAACAAAATGAGGACCTATGGAAAATTCCATTATAAATCCCAACCTATAATTTCAACCCATACCCTTTAAAGGTGGGGAGGAATCGGACACGTGTTATCATGAAATCCATATGTTTTTATTTTTTAATCTTGAACGACCTCGGAACATCGGAATTAAGTTAATCGTTGCTTAAATGCAATCAAGAGCTTTATTATGCCTTAATATCTGTTTTTTTGTTCATGTGAGGCTTTACGTTTTGTGTTTTTTTTTTTTTTGGGTGAAGGTTATCACGTATAGTGCGGCCAACGAAAATTAAATAGTTGACTTCGACTTTTAAAATGGTGTTATCTACACTAGTAGTAAGGGCCGTCGCCATAAAGCTCTCCCAATCCCCTTCAAAAGACTAAACAAACTCATACAATCTTCATTTATTGGGCCTTTTTAGAATTTTCTAACTATCTGAAAATATGCCCGAATGATGAACGATTTGTTTGTCTCTATTCTGGTCTTAGTTAATTAAGTACAGCTCTGAACCAAAAGCAAACAAGTTCTCTATAGCCAGGCCAGTTTTACTAACCATCGGTAGTTGAAAACAATTGAGCGTGAAAAGACTACTTATTCAGTTTTCGTTGGCTGAACTATAACGATAAAGTACACAAATGCATCAGAGAATTTAAAAAGAGGCATAGGCAAACCTTTCCTAGTTCGGCTGGCGCCAAATTATCATTCTGTATTCGATTCATAGACCGGTCCCAACTTATTAATAAAAACAAATATTTGATAACAAGTGATTCCAACACAATGGGTTCAAAAGTACAGAATCTAATGTTGCCGTTCACAGAAAATCTCAGACTCTAATAAACAGCTATGTTAAGTTTTGTACTTTTAATTTAAACGACAACGGTAACGGTTTTTGCAAAGGTAGCCTTAATATTTCAAAGGTTGAATGCGGACCAAATACCACTGGGTGGGGGGGTAAACCTTTACCATTTGGGAACCCGATTTTAAAGTTTCTATTTTTTGATATTTGCAGATTAAAATTGGAAACTTTAACAAAATGTGAAGATGTTATTCTGAAACTTTATAATAAAGTGGTAAGTTTTATTGCGATATATCTGTTTCTTTAATTTTTGATTTTAATTAAAACATTTGTATAGAAGACAGCTTCTCAACATTCACAAAAAATGTTACCGCCATCATCATCATCATTAAAATCAGTAGCAGCGACACCTTCATCACCACCTATAACTCCATCTAGTCCAAGTCCACCTCCAGATCTACCAGCAGCAAAACCAGTTGTTATACCAACAGAAAAAATTCCAGATAGGTATGTATGAAATAAAAACACAAAATATCAATGTAGATTTTAAAAATATTTTTCTTTGTTTTATCGACGCTTATATAGGAATGATTGTTATCAACGTGAAGAGAAAAGCTGTAAACCAAAAATTGATATTTATAGTAGTGCTGCTGATAGTTTATTAAAGAAAACAAATCAACAACAACAACAACGTCCAAAAACTATTATTGATATAAAACCGGACATGTCAAAACCACCAATTAGTTTAGAAGATTTAGAAGCATTACAAAAGGATGTTGGTATTATTAGTGGTGGTAATAATAATAATAATAAGAAGAAGAATTTAGATACGGATAGGATGTCGTTGAATGAATTGACTGATTTACGTAAAAAATTACAAAGAGAATTATCAACAGAAAAGACTGTAGTTGTTAGTAGTAATAATAATAAAATAACAACAAGCAGTCAGAAAAAGGAACAAGTAGTTGTTAAAAAACCTACAACAACAACAACCACTACGACAACAACAAAATCGGATGATAAACAGCCAACCAAAGCTACTTCTACTAAAGTTGTAAAAGATTCAAATAGTATCTTTGCTAGTACGTTATCAAGTATTGATAATAAAATATTGGAGAATGTTAAACATAAAGAGAAAGATCTGAAAAAGGATGAACATCGTAGAAGTTCAAGCAGTAGTAATAGTAATAGTAGTGCCCGTGATAAGGATAAAAAACATGAACATCATCGTAGCAGCAGCAGTACGAGTATTAGTTCACATCATAAAGATGAGAAAAAAGACTCGACCAGTTCGAAACATAAAGAGAAGACTGACAATAAACATGGAGAAAAAGATAAAACTAGCAGTAGTAGCAGTAATAAATTAGAGAAGAGATCTAAAGATGATGATAGATATGAGAAAATACGTAAAGATCCTCGTAAAGATCGAGATCGTGAGAGAGAACGAGATCGTGATCGGGATAGAGGAGGAGATCGTTTTAGAGAAAAACGAAAAGATGATGAATCTCGTAAGAAGGATGATAGAAACCAAAATAGCAGCGGCAGCAGTAGTAGTAATAATAATAGTAATAGTATTCGTAAAACAAAAATTGAAGAATCTACAAGAAATGATGCAAAAGTTACTACTACATCTACATCTGCGAATGTAAAGGAAGCACCAGTTTATAAACGATTAGCTGATAAATATAATCCAAAACCAAGGAAAGTCAGTATTGATAGTAAATGTGAAGAAAAAGAACCAGCCATACCATTTTTTGAGCCAACAACTACATCACAACCAGCAAGAACGATACCAACAACAATAACAACAACAAACTTGAAACCGATTTCTGTTTCTACAATAAGTAAATTAAATGAAAATCGTCCAATTAGTGGAAATAATCTGTTATCATTGTTATCACCAACACCATCGTCTTGTAGTTTAGAGAGTGATTTAAGTGCTAGTAGTAATAATAGACGTACTGTAGAACCAATTCCACAACCATTGGAGAATATTTTATCAAATCCTGATACTACGGCTCTTATCAATAATGTTGTTAGTCAATTGAAAAATCAACAACAACAACAGCAACAACGGCCAATATTATCAGCACAACAGCAACAATTTAATCAGACAAATTTTGGCTTGATATCACCACCTCAACAACAATATCTAACCCCAAATTATCCTGTACAACAACAACAACAGCAACAGCAGCAATGCAGTCGACCATTTACACCATTTGAAGCTGCTCCTCCATCTGACCAATATTATCCCGATTATTATCAACAACAGAATTCATATTATGATAATAATCGGTATCACCATCATCATCAAGAATCAGAATGGCGCCGTGAACCAGTTACTGACAATTCATCAAGATATAATAATGATGGTGGTAGATATCATCATGATCCATATAGTAATGATTCATCAAGATATGGTCATTATCATCAACAACGTCCTCCCCCTCGTCCACATCAACCACAACAACATCGTGATACAAGAAATCTATTAGATGTAAATATGACAACACAACAACAGCCTCAACGTGATCCTCGTTCCAGGTCATCATCATCGTATCGTGAATCACGTGATCCACGTTTAAATCGTTCAAGACGTAGTGATTATGGTCACAGTTTGCCACAACCAACACATCGATCTAGATCACAGTCACGTGATTTAGATAATAATGGTCAAGTATTACGACCATCAAGGCCTCGATCTAGATCTGGGTCACAAACACGTGATCTAGATAATAATGCTAGTCGAAGTTATAGTAGTGGAGGGGGGGATGATACATTCACATCACCATTAGACAGTTTATATAGTAATAGTGATAAGGATTATCGTATTCAAACTGGTAAAGGTTATGGTGTACAGAATTTCAAAATACCAAAAGTAGAAATAGAAAAGGAACGTAAAGATGGAGTAAAACATGAAGAAGAACAACAACAGGCGGAAGAAATTGAAGAGGATCAACCAAAACAACAACAAGAGGAGAAGAATGTAAGAGAAGATGATGCAGAAGAAGAGAAAAGACAAGTTTCAAAACAGAAAAATACTGTAGATGAAGAGAAAATTATCGACTCAACTTCATCATTGAATAGTGATAATGATAAGAAAAAGAAAAATGTCGAAGATGAAAATAACGAAATTACATCATCAACAAATGAAATTGAAACAACCACAACAACATCAGCAATAAAATTACCCAAAGAAACAGATATTATTAATCAGTTTCTAAAAACATTATTAGAAAATGAACAAACTCGTGCTGATGTTTCATCATTTATTGATAATGTTTCAAATAAATTGAATGATGAAAATTTAAAACAAGTTGTAGAAACTGTGAAATGTGCAACAACAGCCGCCGCCACAGCACCAGCAAAAGAACGAAAAAAAAGTAGTAATGAAGGAGAAAAACGACAGCAACAAGAAGTGGCGGAAGATGAAGATGAAGAAGAATTAGAAGAGGAAGAAGAAGAAGAACAAGAAGAGGAGGAGGAAGAAGAAGAAGAAGAAGAAATTATAATAACGAAGAAGAAACCATCACCAAAACGGCGTTCTACAATTTCTTCGTCATTTTCTAACAAAAATAAGAAGAAAAAGACTAATAACACTAATAAAAACAAAACTAACAATCGACAAGTAAGTGTTGCTGAACGTATAAAAACTCGTCGACGTTCAACTGTGATAATAAAAGAAAAAATCCAACAACAACAACAACAACAACATCAACAAAAACCTAAAATCCGTCATAAGACTGAATTAGATTTTCTACATCAAGATATACAAGAGATGTTCATTAGAGATGGTGTTTTAACAGCAACTGGTAAACGTATGTGTCGTATATTAACAGAAGATGCAATGAAACAACAACAACAACAAGAAACAAAAACAACACGTCGTTCTACAGCTGCTGTATCGAATAATTATGATTATAAGAAGATTGATATTGAAAAAATCGATTCGGAAAAATTGAAACAAATGAGTAATGTACGTGTTGTATTACCGAAAATTGATATTGAAATGATGGGTGATGAAGGTAGACGTTATTCGTTACGTAGTAATAAAGAAAAACGTTATACAGATGATGTTGATGATGATGATGAGGATGATAATGATGAGAAGAAGGAAGAACAAGAAAAGACAACAACAACAAGTAAAAAACGACTAAAACCTAGTAATTACAATGAAGTGATTGTGAAGAAGAAAAAACTAGAAACAATTACTAATGATAATGATGATGATACAACAATAAATGATGATAAATCATATGAATATATAGAACCGGATAAGAATTATTATCTTGATAAAACATCCCATTTTAAATTTCCATGTAAATTATGTAAATTTATTGGTAAAAATATAACACATCATTATCGTACAATACATCCTGATAATGAAGTATTAACATCAAGATTAAGTCCATTAAAAGCTGAACAATCAATTAAAGAATCAATTGAAAAGAATTATGATACAATTGATTTAAATACAAAATCTGAACAGATATCAACATCAAAAACATTTATATTTCAATGTCGTTTTTGTGATTTAATTATGTCAACACGTTTAACAAATTTCTATGAACATATAACAACACATACTGGGGAATATCGACATAAATGTGAATATTGTACATTTGCTGCAAGTAATCGTAAATGTGTACGTGCACATTGTATAAAACAACATAAAAAAGATAATAAAACAATTACATTACCACATATTAAATGTAAAGTATATGGTTATATATGTACCGAATGTAATTTTGTACAAATGGATCGTAAAGCGGTTGAAAATCATATTAATATCTATCATTTAGGGGATGGTAATCAAATACATAGAATTCATTTATCGGCACGTTTTGATGATGTTACAAAAAAGAGACAAAAAGATGAAATCGAAGAAGAAGTAGAAGAAGAAGAAGAAGAGGAAGACGTGGAGGATGAGGATGTAGAGGATGAGGATGAACAGGAAGAAAAGGACAAAGAAAAGGAGTTGGAAACAACCGAAAAGCTCAAAGCTATACCAGAAGAAGATGGTAAAGAAGAGCCGGTTGCTAAGAAGATGAAAATTGATAATAAAGAAGAAGAATCCAAACAAGAACCACAACAACAATGTAAAAAAGAGATTGATATGACTGTATTTACATGCAATACAGATCTATTTGATGATAATGAGAAAATTGAACAGGAACGTTTGAAAAAGATGACTGAATTGAATGAAACTGTCCAAAAGAATCGACAATCATTAAATTTTATTGATGAATTAAGTAATCGTTTACAACAAGAGATAACAATTAAACGTGAACCGGTAGATGATTATCAAGAATTTGAAAAAATTATTGAAACAACAACAAAAAAACCATCAATTGTATCAAATAATGATTCATTAACAACAACAGATAATTTACAACAAACTACCCAACAACAACAACAACAACAGCAACAAAATAAGGATAACCGAAAGATAACCGGTGTTATAGAAAAATTACAGAATGTTTTAAAAGAAGAACCAAAATTTGATGATGATAATAATGATTATTATTATAATGATTTTGATGATCGAAAAGATATTATTGATCATGGTGTAGCAATTGAACCACCACCATTAACACCTATACTTGATAAAACTACAGATAATGGTCGTACAATATTATCAGCTGGGTTTTTAAATATCATTTATTATGATAATGATAATTTATTAGAATATGCATGCCGGGTACCATCATGTTGTTATAAAACACAAGAACGTAATCAATTTATACAACATTGGCAAAATGATCATATACGTATCAATCAAACATATAAAATGACAAAATGTAAAATATGTCATTGTGATATACATGCAACTGGTGTATTAGAACCATTATTAACAGTATTTTTTAATCATATTGAAACGAATCATGGGCATTTATTGAAAGCAATAACAACAACAACAACAACAACACCAGTAGAACCATCAACAAGTAAACAACAACAACAACAACAACAAGAAAAAGAGAAAGTTGGTGATATAATTGAGGAAGAAGAGACACCATTTCCATTCAAGATTTCAGGTGTTATGTCATTGGCTGATGATAAGAAAGACCAGTCGCAAATAATGCCACCATTAGCTAAAATTGCATCGTCACCACCACCTCCCAAATCACAACAACACCAATTGAAATCAATTCTATTAAAAGAATTGCGATTTACTAATGAAGATAAATTACGTTTATGGAAACATCCAGATGCATTCAAGAAATTTTTACAATTACCCGTAAATTTATATAAATGTTCTCAATTCCATTGTCATTATTCAACAAATGATCGTCAATTATATGATCAACATATAAAACAAGTCCATACAATATTATTTGATGAATTAACATTATGTTTATATTGTGGTGATATAAAAGTACCATTAATACAATCAAGTTTACATTATGATATCAGGCATAGTAATTGTTTATTTTCATGTTCGAAATGTTTATATCGTGCTATAATGAAAGAATATGTTGTTGTACATATGAAAATGCAAAAACATTATACAAATGTTGTATTACGTTTACCACAACCCATCAATTGTACAAAAGTATTTAAAATGAAATCAGAAATACATGAAACAATGGATGCTTGTCTACCATATCGATGTGGTGATTTAGGTAAAACTTTTTATTTTATTTGATGATTTATTTCAATAATTATTTATTTATTGTTTTCTGTTTGTAGATTGTGGTTTGCAATTTATATATCAAGATGAATTTGAACAGCATTTGATAAATGTACATAAAAAATCATTACGGTCGCATGCTTGTGGTTATATATCACCACAATCATCATCATCATCATCATCAGCATCAAATTCATGTACATATAGAGCAACAAGTATTGCGGATTTAATTGAACATTGGCATAAACATAATTGTTTCCGTTATCATTGTCTATTATGTAAAGCTGGATTTATTACATCATTCAATATATTAGAACATTATGTTGTACAACATCCAAATCAAGAACTGCAAGTTGTCGATAGAAAACTAAAGGTTTGTATGTTATACATTTAGCCCTTAAGGGTCTGGAAGTACAGTAGAAACTCAATAATTCAATAATCCGAACAAGCTTGGGGGTCCCAATGAGTTTGGATTTCAAGAGTTCATTTACGACACGGTTCATTTAGGTGCACTTGAATGCATCTAAAAGAGAACGTCTCTCTTGGCTAAGAAATACTAGTATTTCCGTTCGTGTGAGTCAGGTTTTGGAGGAGCAAGGTGAAGATCTTTTCTATCTTTTCGTTAGTATCTGATCTGTGAAGTTTGAGTTGTCCTGGGAAGACCGCCCTCGGTAGCACGATTTACACAGGTCCAGAACAAGCGTTCACTTTTATATGCACTCAAGTGTACTGAACTTTTTTTTTATATCAAATATGACGCCATATAAGTGGCATGGGTCGGTTAAGGGTTAAAAAATTGTTGGTTTAAAGTGTCTCATATGGTTATTATTTGATTTTAGAATAATGCAACCTCGTTACAAGTCAAAGTGGACATATTAAATAATAGTAAAATGGTACAATTACCATCAGGATCAACCACAACATCATCAACAACACCAACAACAACAACAACAACAACTAGTACTAGTAATAGTAGTACCACCAATAGTACCATAACAGACTTAACACCTCCATCATCAGTAATTAGTAATAATGATCAACAAAATTTAACTACAGTAACACCACCACAACCACCAACAAGTACTGAAACAGTAGTAACAACAACATCACAACAAACAACAACAACAGTAACTACGGCAACAACAACACCTTCAAATCAAGATCAAACCATAACAGAACAGGATTCTAGTCCAATGAAAAATGCTAATACGACTAATAATGATAATAATAATGAAACAACACAAATCACAGATTCATCATTAAATATCAATGATAATAATGATCATAATAATACTACTGGTAATACTAATATTATTATTAATAATAATAATAATAATAATGGTAATGATCAACAAAATGATCAAC
The DNA here is from genome assembly GCA_037464855.1 of Iselma pallidipennis. Classification (NCBI taxonomy): domain Eukaryota; kingdom Metazoa; phylum Arthropoda; class Insecta; order Coleoptera; family Meloidae; genus Iselma; species Iselma pallidipennis. Next base: position 7,793 of record JAZBHA010000451.1, on the reverse strand, counting down.
AATCATTAGAAGTGAAAAGTTTACATTTATTAGGTACCGAATTATATCGTTGTGCAAAATGTAATGAATCATTTAATAATTCAAAATTATTAAAATTACATTTAATTAATCAATCAACGAAATGTCAAGATTTAGAAAATAATAAATTAAAACCATATAAATGTATACATTGTCATCGATATTTTAAAAATCCAAATTATCTATTAGAACATATACATTATCATGGTAAATTGAGATTTTCATGTTCATTATGTACACGGAAATTTCCATTATCATTCTGTGTCAAGTAAGTATTTATTTTTGGCTAAAAAAAAAGGGGAGAAATTACTAATTCAAATTCCAATTTTTTAGGTCACATATGCGTTATAAACATAACATAACACAAACCATCATGTTACCATTAATCTCCAATCAAACGGATTTAGAAAAGGATGATTTTATATTAAAACCAAAACCAACAACAACAAATGATAATAATGGGGAGAATTCAGTACAACAACAACAATCACCACAACAACAACAACAACAACAACAACAACAGCATGGTAATGGGCAAGATGATACAAAAACCTATGGTCCAAATGACATCCATTTAATACCACAACGCCATATATTTACCAATGATTTAAAATGTAAATTATGTTCATATCATACAAAAGTACGTACAAATATGGTGAGACATTTACAATTCCATGGTGATAAATCGGATAATACTAATGGTGCTAGTGGTAGTAATGATGGTAGTATTAGTGTACCATTTATAGCACCTGTTAATCCTGTACCATGTCTCGAGAAGAATGAGAAAATGTTTGATAAAATGACAAATCTAGCTCTAAGTTCATTCACTGGTGGTAATGGTGGTGGTAATAATAGTCGTATGGGTGGTGGTGCTGGTGGTAATAATACTAATCCAACAACAAATACTAATCAAACAAAACAACAAAATAAAGTTAGTATTGAAGAGATTGATCTACCTGGTTATATACCACCACATCGTCGTTACGTGTGTTGTATAAATGATTGTAATTATTTATGTCCACAAGAATCCAATTTACGTCATCATTTATCAGCATTACATAAACATGAAGAAGAGGACAAGTTCGTATGTCAACATTGTAAATTACAATTACAACCACAGATTGATACATATATCAAGCATTTAAAATTGCACGATTTAAATTTATATAAATGTTATTATTGTAAATTTGTCTCAAATTTTAAACATAAAATTGAACGACATTCTAGTGAACAACATTTAGATAAATTACCAAAAATTCAAACGGTACGTTTATTAGAAAATGTAACAACAAATGATGATAATAATGGTGAAACAACAACAACAACAACAACAACAACAACACAAGGACAAGGAACAACAACAAAACTAGTAAAACCATGGAATTGTGCAATGTGTAAATATCGTAGTGTAACCCGGCAAGAGATCACTAATCATATATCAAATCGACATGATATTGATAAACAATATAAATGTACATTATGTTCATATAAAACCGATGATAAACAAACATTTGATCAACATTTTAAAGATATACATCCAGATAATGATATTGATATTATATGTATGTATTTTAAAAATGATGGACATGCAACAACAACAACAACAACAACTAGTACGAGTAGTAGTAATTTTGATACAACACCATTATGGCAACGTGATCGCCCCCGCGTACGTCATATACGTGGTATATTATTTGAAGATACACCACCAGCCATGAAACCGATTAAGAAACAAATCAAATTACCCCAACAACCACCCTATTTACAACAACAAACAACCACTAATCTAGATTTAGCCATTGATACAGTTGCGAAAGGTTTAAATGAAACAATTATTAAACAAGAAAATGTTGATGATGGTGGTGGTGATGATGACGAAGAAGAAACAGAAGATACGATTATCATCATTGAGGATGATGATAATGATGATATTGACGATGACAATGATGATGATGATGTTGATGTTGATGATGGTGAAGATGATAATGATGATTTGTTAAGAGTTGTTAAAATTGAGCCACACACTAGTGATAATCAACAACAATTATCAACAACAACAACATTATTAATTAAACAATATGGTAGTTTATTTTCATCACAAATGAAATCGTTCCGTTGTCCGATCTGTCGTAAATTTAAATTAAGAAAAATGGATTATATGATTCATCATATATTACAAGAATTGAAATGTAAAAGGTTTGTTGTTTTCTCCCTCCGATTTGATGTGTTTTTTTTTTAATAATTGACATTTTTTTGTAGATTTTCTTGTAAATTGTGTAATTACACAGATATTACACAAGATGCTATGTTACAACATTTGAAAATGATCCATAATAATAATCAACAATCTAATAATAATATGATAAAACATGATCTACCTGAATCATTAATCATATGGTTGGAATTATTATTCAAACATCAAACCGAATCAATTGTTGGTGTAATAAAAGGATTGAATTTATTATATGAGGGTTTAGGTCATGTTACAAGTACACATAAGATATGTTGTTCAGGATGTCATAAATGGTAAATATAGTCTCAGTCATAAACTAATAATTGGTCATAAAATTTTGGAACTATAGTCTGTTTACCGAGTCATGAACAAATGGTCATAAAATTTCAAACTAGTACGAACACTCATTATTGTACAGTTACGTGCACATAAAAGAGAACGCTTTTTGTGGGCCTGTGTAAATCGGGCTGTCGAGGGTGGTCTCCACAAGACCACCGACCAGAATCTGACCAATCTAGCAGGAGAAGATATTCTATCTCTCCACCTTCCTACTCTAAAGAGACAAAAAACCTGACTCAGATAAACGAAAATCCTAGTATTTCTTACCCAAGAGACGTTCTCTTTTATGTGCCCGTAACTATACCTATCTTTTTCTAATGCACATCTAAAGCTTGGTTACTTTCAATGAAACACAGCGATTCAGCTGTACGTTCAGTAGAAACGAAAGTGTGTAGCAGATGTTTAGTAAGAGACTACCTATAGAAGCGTATGTCGGTGATAGTCACCGACCACATCCCTACCCCACTAGCTTCAATGTTTTGGTTCATACAGTTGTTTTATGACCATTTGGCTCGTGATTCGGTGGGGACAGACTTTATATTTTATTAGATTGAATATAAACGTATGTCGGAACTAAAGTCATCAGCAGTGAATGGAGAATATAGAAATACAGTGGAACCTGCTTATAATGGACTTTAGGGGGACACCATTATAACCGGGTGAATTCATCTTATTCGAAACTGGTTTACACACATTATAGTACATGGCAGTTCAATCGGGACCGCCAGCATAAGCGAGTTTCCATTATAAGTGTATTCCACTGTATGATTCAATTCATGACTTACGTTCTCTCCTAGGGTGACCAACTTTTCCACAAGAGTCAGTCCGGGACACCAGGTCGCGTTCTAGTCTTTATCAATTTGATTTTTTGTCAATGATTTTTTGGTTAAAAGCATAACAAATCAAACACTACTGTTTAAGCCGCCGACGTTTCGCCCCTTTATTGGTGGCTTCCTCAGGGTGTACAAGCTCACAATTTTTTTCTTTTATAAGGTTGTAAAACTGATTACAGTTAAATGTGAAAATTCATTTTTTTTTGACTTGCAAATCGGGACAGTTGGTCACACCATTATCTCCATCTACTACCCCATCTACATACCCATTTTTTTATCAATTAATTTATTCTTTCTGTAGGTTTAAGCATATTCGTGCCATGAAAGATCATGAATTATTACATTGGTTAGAACAAACGTATACATGTGGTTTATGTGATCAAGATTATAAAACAATCGATTTATTTTTGGAACATCAAACAACTGATCATCCAAATCAACAATATGTATTGAAAAGGAAAGAATTTACTATTAAGGCATTATTAGAAACATTATCACCGCCACCACCAACAACATCGACCGCAACAACTGAACCAACAGCACCAACAACATCATTACCATCAACATCGTCATCTGTGGCGACAGCAACAACAACAAAACAAATGTATTTATGTTTCTATTGTATGGAAACGAAAACAACAATGGAAGCATTACATCAACATTGGAAATTACAACATGAATCTGATAATGTGAAATTTAATTTCAAAATAATCGAACAACAACAACAACAGAATCTATTATATTGTTGTAATATATGTCATGAAAAAGATATTGAAGAAAATGTCAAAAAACATTTCTATAAATACCATCCTGGTAAAAAATATCAACCATATCAATTTATATGTTTAGAATGTTCACAAACATTCTTAACAACAAAACAATTACGTTCACATTTTAGTCAAACACATCCAATGAAACGTTTAACATATTCTGAAATTGAAAAGAAACCATTATCGGCCAATCAGACATATTTATTGTGTACAAAATGTCCATTTCGTAGTGCAACAAATAATGGTATACGACAACATCTCCGTAAACATTTACGTCCATTGGATTGTAAATGGTGTGGTGATACGTTTATTGCACAAGCTGATGTACGTAGCCATCAACAGAAGGAACATGCCGATCAACCCGAAAATTTTGAAGAGAATCGTGAACGTATGCGTGAATTGGATCGTTTATGTAAACAAGTACAGATGAAGAATTTACGTGAAGTGGAGAAATTGAAGGCATCGTCAACAACAACCACTAGTGCTGCAGTTAGTACGACTACGACTACGACGACTACTCCGGCTATAAGAGCTGTTGCCAAGAAATCAACCGGGGCTATTTTTGTGCGGAAAGACTTAACAGCAAAAATTAAAGAGGAGACTCAGGATTTTTGATTGGTGAGAGACAAAATATGTACATACGTAGAATAGGAAATGTGTATAGAAATAATGCTTCCTAGTGATTTTTTCTTATTATTTTTTTTTTATTATTGTTCCTACATTAGTTTCTAAATAAAAATTTTTCAAAATACTACTTATTGCCGCCTTTTATGAGAAACTACAGATCCTAGTACGTTGTAAAATTTGATAAACCGTATAGATTAATTGATACGAAATGGTTGTATTGATTTTATCCTTTTTGCGATCGGTTGTTGTTGATTGTATTAAATGCCAAAGATCAGCACAGAACTGTAAAATTTACAACAAGTTGTACCAATAACTATTCAGTCAACTCAACAGTGGCGGATTTAGCCTTCAAGGCGCCCCCAGGCGTTACAGTTTTTTGGGGCCCCAATCGTTACAGATTTTTGGGCCCGAGGCTGCCGCCTCCACCGTCTGTGCGTAAACCCACCACTGATAGTCTCTCAACTTACCTTTATTTTACCATCAATTGGTTGATCATTCCAATTCTGACTAACTTCCGTACAATTAACATATTGACTAGATTGTGTTGTTATCAACAGCATTTTAAATGATCGTTGTTTAATTGATTTGTATCTCTTTTCGTGTCGTTTCCGATTGATTTTATCTAAAATATATTCACGTATTTGTAAAATAATTTGTTGATAACCAGCTGTTAGATTCCAACGTGACCATGCAAAATTATAATACATGGATAATTGAGCCATATTGAAATATAAATGACGTTCCATTGCCCATTGTTTCTCACAAGTACCTTCAATATAACCAGTAGCATCACAATCGGGGAATAGATCAACACCACGTTGTTGCATTAACTAACCAAGAGGGAGGAAAAACAAATTAATTAAGTAATTAATTAGTAATTTAATTGATACTTACACGGATTAATTGTGGTAGTTTCATATGTATACCAATTAAATCTTCCATAATTCTATAATCCGGACTATTCTGGAATAAAACTATAGCAATCCGTCCATCATCTTTGATATTGAATTCAATTAAAATAATTGCACAAGTTATTTGAAGTGTAATAGAGCCACTAGAATTGATAAATATTTTGTTATTTTGTCGTTTTAATTGCCGTCCAATCATTTTCTTTACTCATTTTCTGGAAACATTTCCCATGCCTGATATGGTAAATTAACATAACGATATATTGCTAAACCGAAAACACCAAATTTACTACAACGAAATGTTATTTGTCCTTTCTCTTCATTATGTTTAATATCGAAAATATTGTCTTTTTGTGTCCAAATCTTCTTATTGGTATTCCATTGACAGATAATTGGTAATTCAAAGAAATACACATGTGTTGGCCAACTGGAAATCAATACAAAAGTACATACATAATTATTATTAATTTATACAACAAAGTGGGAGAGGAATAGGGTGACCGACTGTCTTGATTTTCCCCGGGACTATCCGCCCGGTGTAAGCAGTGAAAGTCCCGCGCGTCCCGGGACGCGGGAAATCCTAGTTTGATGGACGACGGATCATTAGTTTGATTGAAAAGCAAACTGCTAGCTAGAAGAGTAAT
>JAZBHA010000450.1:41805-66222 GCA_037464855.1 Iselma pallidipennis | reverse complement strand
TGTGTGTGTGTAGTATTTTTCAGGTCGCTTGTATGTTGTATAAAGTTGTATAGACTGCGGCACATATTATAGCAGAACGACAACTTCGTCCCAGAGAGAGCCCATCCCAAATACTTGAGATCCTATCAACTTTAACCAAACGACATGAATGAACATCTGAAACCAATTCACCGGTTCGGAAATAAAGTTTTATCTGTTCTCAAGAATTTACGTTTTTTTTTTATATGTGTGTGTGTGTGTTGTTAGTTGTTGCTGTTCTTCTTCTTCTAGTCGTCGAAAATAAAATGTTATACCAAAATATCGATCGAATCAATCCCCCAAAAAAAGGTATCCAAAAATTTTTTTCGCCTATCTTCCTCTCCTCTACACACATACTATAGACAATTAATTACACTATACAGATCAGGATTAGAAAAGAGAGACGTTTAAGATCATCGTTGGAGATTGAATTGTGGGAAAGTGATGACCTCTCTCTTCTAAAATATAGCTTTTAATGTAGAGACGATGATTTTCATAGTTCATTTATTGTTAAAATTAATAATTTGTCCATAAATGACAATTCTTCTAAAAACTCTTCGAAACTTTATAATGACTATAAATTTTATTTGATAGCTACTACAACGATTCTAATGCACTACTGTTGTTAGTATTTTTATGATTCCGGACCAGTTTTTTTTCTCCCGAGTTTCTCCAAAAGAACGATTAATTGCTATCTAGCGATCTATCTATTTCCAAAAACAAAAAAAAAATAGCACCAGTTGAAGATTCTCCATACCAGTTGCTTCCTGTATTGGATTATGTTATTTGAAATTCTTAATTTTTTTTTTTTCATTTGAGGGGGCAAATTTCTTGGAAGGTCGGACATAAAATTTAGTATTTCATGGTTGCGTTGTTGTTGTTGAAATATTAACATAAATGTGTGTGTATCGTTAATTAATTAAAACTTCCTATGAATCTTTAATGTCATGCTGTTATACTTCACTTGGTACACATCTAACATGTAATAATACCGCCTTGAACGTACGTCAACCATGATTTTCGAAATAATAATGGCATTAGAATCCTCTACAGCAATTTGATAGTTTCTAGGAATTTTTGGCGGGGAAATGGATTAAATTTTAACGTACCTACCTACTTTACTTCAAGATTTACAGATTCGACACTAAATGAGAATTTGATATAAAAATGTTATCAATTGATAACAGTTGATTTTATTACTCGATATAACAATTTTCGGCTTTGGCTTTTGTTTCTATCGGTTTGAGTTTTCAGTAGGTAGGTGATCCACACTCACCCGCTCACACATCCTAAAACCTGTCCAAGATTGTTTCACATGTCGACTTTTATTGATATTATGCATTTTTATCTAGTCTTTCCCACGACCGTTTTTTGAACACTAGATACTTATATTACCGTATACAGGGTGTAATTAAAATCCCTTACAATATTCGAATCTCATCATTCCTATAGAGAATACAGGCATTTTAGGGGATCAAATAGAAAAATAATATTCTGCCGAAAATTGTAACCGTTGATTATTCGTCAGCGGACAGTTACTAACCTACCGTAATGTTATCGTTATCGTTATGAGGTTGAATTACACAAGTCTCACTCACCTACTTAATGACACCACAGGGCACATACAGTAACTACATGTAACACTCAAAAACAGTCCGAAATGATGGGCTGTCCTAATCAGTGACCATCAGACGGTTGGCAACTTTAGTAGACGGGCGTTGAATGTGACAAATACATACGCACATTGATATACTCAATGCAGTGGCACCTGAAGAATGGATGTCGATTCATTAAACCCGTCCGACTGTTGTGGTTAAGCAAATTCATTCCAGCGGCTTTCAAACTGCATATCGACCTCCTATTGTATAACAAAAATCTGCTCTATTTTTGTGGAGTATCAGTGGTTTGAATTGTGTAATGGATTTCAATTACACGGTGTATACCTCGATGTATTTACGTTGTGTATGATAGGAATGGTAGAGCCGGTAGCTCTTGTCATGGTACACATCCATATCCGTCACCTAAAGATAGTAAACGACATTCATTGCATACATTTGATTTTATGATATTCCCACCTGTAATAAATCACAAATTTTATGGTTACTCAATGTCAAGGTTTATGCTAAAATCGATAAGAGAATTTCGACTTTTCTATTGTGAAAATTCAAAAAATATAAAATTTTATCGAAGATAAATGACTAATAAATGCCGTTAGATCCAATTTGAAAAATCTATACGCTACCGAACACTATCATTAATAATTTATCGGTGAACTTGAAAAATATATATCTGTCTTAAAAAAAAGAGGTAAAATAATAATAATAAAAATAGATATATGTGTGTGTGTGTTTTTCAAGTTCGTTGACGTCGTTGTCGGCATATAAAAGTACACGAAAAATCGTTCAAATACCAGAAATTCATGATTTCGTATAAAATATAAATCTTAATGTTTTATTATGAGAACGGAAGCCACTGGAATTGACAGATTAGAATTTATCATTTTTCCTTTCATATGTATAAACAAAAACATTATATTTATTTATAAATGTCTCAAAATTAAATATTAAAATTCTCATAATTCTAATTGAAATCTTCTAAATTTGGAACATTAAAAAAAATTAATAGAAAAATTAATATTGATAGCTTCCTTTATAATCTGAAATACTTGGTTACTATAGGTAGTGTAGGTAGGTATAAAAGTTGTTTTAATAGAGTTCCAAAAAGATTTTCTTGATGTCGGCCTTTAATTATAATTAAGGTTTTTTTTCCTTTAAAAGATGAATTACAATTAGTAATAGGATATGAGTTAAATTAATATCTTTCACACACTATTCTGAACATACATGGGTATATTTTCGCGTTTTGAATTATAATTTGGCACACCTTTTACAAGTTTTCCCAGTCAAGTTTCAAAAATGTAATGCCTGCGATGGGATACAAGTCTGTGCGTACACTTGGTCATGTGTTGGTTAAGCTGTTTATTTTCAAAGAATTCCATTTAATTATGAGATAATAAAGAAAATTGAAGTTATAATTTTTTTGCTGGTTGGATCAAGTTATGGCAGGTGTTTTAAAGAAAATCTTGTTTATAATAAAAGCAAATAAAAGTGGATTAATGTAGGTGACAACCCCTATATAGTTTATGCAGTTGTTAATAAAATGTAGAGGCTTTTCACACCTTTTTCCCCATATATAGACATACCTACATACAATACGTGAGTATGTTGCACGTGAGTGTTTCCTTTTTTTCCACAATTATTGCTACATAGAATAGTTAAATAAAGTAAATTTAAAAATAACATTGTTTTAACCGTTTTTTTTTTTAAGTTTAGGGGATCTTAACTGGACCACCCTGCCTTAATTGCTAGTTATTTTAAAGAACAAAATAATGAACGTGATGGATTTATTTTAATCATGTGGTATTCAAAAGAATCATAATAAAATAAATGGTCTATTTTAGGTGTTTCGACTCTTTTTCCGTAAAAAAAAACAGTAGGTATGAAGTACCTTTGGGCCCACCTAGCAAAAATTTTACATACCAGTGACTTTTTAGCCGCTTAATGTAGAGTTTATTGATAATTAGCCTCCGATAAAATGTAAAAAGGAGCTGTGACACGTGAAATCGTTGTATGACCTTTTTTCCACAATGGGCCATAGTATTTGTAAATATCAACAAATACATTCACCTGCCACAACTTGGAAAACAAACCGACAAAGTACGTTTTATCTACACACAAACACATGGACAAATCAAGCCGAAATTAGATGTGGCAGGTAGTATTCTGTACTTCCTGAAAAAATTCTCTTATATTGTAAAAGGAGCTTTTAAGGAAGTCGAAGTAACGGAGCGATAGTTTAGAAATTAAAGAACTTGTTTTGTAATTCATTTAATTCATATATATATATATTATATACCTACTACTAATCAAATTCTGTTGTTTTATTTTTCTCATCCTATCTTTTTTTTTATATAGTTGAGATTATTACTACCGGAATATAAAGTCATTCAAAATACTAGAGTTAAAATATATTATGTATTTTAAAAGAGCTTCATTCATAAACATTTTGTTAATAAAGTGAAACATGTAAGAGAAACATACCAACATTTTCAATTTAAAAAGACAGGATAAGAAATTTTTTTGTAGATATTTGAAATTAAAATAACTACACAAAACATTATAACAATAATTGTCTATCTATTCTAAATCAAAAAAAAAAATGTAATTTTTTCCTAATGTTTAATCATTATTTTAATCACTTTATTTAGAATCAACGTGTAGCATCTCTGTAAAATGTTCATGTTTTCGCTTGAAATGTTGTCGATTTACGTTCTCGCACAACTATAGTGTGTCCAACAATTTGACTTTGAACTTGAAGACTAATTAATTACGTTGCACACATACACACATCTAAATGCAAATATCTTTCGAATGAATGGCAAACACGAACGGATGTAACATGTTTTCAGATCCGTTTAACAACACATCATGCCTCTGAATTTTACAGCACAAATTAGAACACAAAACGTGTGTATATAAATTGAACAAATACACAATTAACACAGATGAAACTCTATATTTTACTCCTATCTTATTATTTTTAATTATTATTAGTTTTAATTTGATTTAGGAAGAAAAATTTAGTGATCTTTATGATTTTTGACATAGAAATTTATTATATCAGAAAAAAAATGAAAAAAATTTGTTTGAATTGTATTGAAGCGTGAGTGATTAATTTTACACCTTGTTAAACGAGACTAACGATGTTGGCCTGTTGTGCATCCAGATCTAACTTCTCTTCAACATTTACATGCGACTGATTCATTAAAAATTAATGAATAACACGTCGATAAATATGTTAAAGATATATGTATTCACGTATAGGTATAGGTACTATAAGATGGTTAGGAAGAAACAAACATGATTATTATTATTATTATTATTGTTTAAGCAGGAAAGAGAAAGGGAAGCTTTCGTGACGGCTAACAGTTTCCGTTTTACTATAGAGTTTTACCCTTTAACCAGCAAATAATATTCAATCTTATACAAGAATATGTATAGTATTAAAGTGTTCACATACAGGTACATCCAAATAAAAGTGGGGTCTTGGAGAGCATGAGAGAAAAAGAGATGACAGATCGAAGTGAGATGGAAAATACGATTTCCCTCATATTATTTTCCCGGTATCGATGGCAAGATAACGAAACTGCAAATATGTACATTGGCAACATTTGAAGGAGAGGAATTGTCGTGTTGCTATCTTGCAATCTTGCTTCTATTCATGTATCGAAGATTGCTAATATTTGTCATTTCTTTTGCTCTCCAAGACCACACTTTTATTTGGATATACAGTAGAATCTCGAAACCGTGAACAAAAAAAAACCAAGGGTTTTCACAGTATCGAATTTGTTCATGTTAGCGAGTGAATAAAAAAAAGTTAAATATGTGTTTATATCATTCATTAAACAACGATTTCACAAAGGGTTACTAGAAAAAAGGCACTAAGAATTGTAGGTTAGCCATAAAATCCAGTGAAACCCAAAGAACTGAAGAGTAATAGTAGCTAGAAGAAATAGTTCACATTATCGAATTATGCGCTGTTCACATTATCGGATTAAAGTTGAAATATTTAGCGTTCACACTAACGAGATGTTCATAGTAGCGCATATTCACGTTAGTGAGATTCTACTGTACTTGCATGCATTGGCTTTAAACTTTTTCATTACCACTCTTTAAATAAGTATTATGCCGCAGATCTCCAAGACTTGAGTTAAGATTCAATACCGTAAAGTGCATCAAATATTTTAGAGTACATAACATTTTTTCAAGCCCTTGTGGCCCCCGAGAGTCGGAGGACCACAGATAAAGATTCGCTGCAACGTTGGCTTAAGTACGAATTAACGTGAGGATTGATGATAAAGAAGTTTTTTGTCAGTATAACAATACTTTGTGATAAAGTTATTTATGTGTACCTAGGAATTCGAGAATTTTGTAACTGTAGGACAATAAAGTCAGAAATTATTCGACAACGTTCAAGTTTCCTGGAGAAACTTTTTAGCATAAGCATAGCCAGAGGTGAGCCCATAGGTGAGGCAGCAAGGCGACAGCTTCGAAAGCCGAATTGAAATAGACGCCAGAATTATCGGTAACTATTAACAATATGAGTCTTTCCACAAATTTTAAAAGGCGATGTTTTTGAGACGTGCTCAGATGCGTCACTGCGAATCTCTCCTTTAATAAATTGTGAATATAAGGGTGTGAGGGTGCAGATACACGGAGAGATATTTCTCTTCTAACATCTCTCTTCTTGTGTCAAAAATGAAAGAAAAGATAGTTTTCTCTTTATTTTTAGAGCGACAGGCCATATTCACCGCTTCATTTGTCGCGAAAGAAGGGGAAAAGGTAGGAGAGTAAAATCTCTCCGTGCATCCGCACCCTAAGAGATTTTTCTTTCCTAACTTTTCCACAGTAGCGGATTTAGAAGTTGCTCGAGGAGTAGGCCCAATATTAGTATTATTTAACTTTCAACCTTTTGTCTAATAGTTTGAATTTTAGGCTAAAATTGACCGTCACAAGGAGGAAGTAATCGTCTCTCTGGATTCGCCGATCCCTCTCTCGCAGGTATATCTATCTCATTTTTAGCAAGAGAGGAGAAAATTAGGAAAGAAGATCTCTCCGTATATATACGCACATTTATACATTTTTGTTATACAATTTATTCTATTGGATCTTATTTTGAAGCTAGTAACACAAAATATTCGACTTACAGAAAGCGATTTGCTACAAACTGAAACAATTTCTACACTATCTTGATACTGACCAGAGAACCAAAAATGGTGGAATTCTTGAAACCATCGAATTTATTTATTTAATTGATGTATTAATAATTGGAAGTTAAATTTAACTGAATTTGGAGAAATTGATTCTAAGATGAAGAGTTACCATTTTTTCCTTTCTTTCTACAAAACAAGGAGGAAGCTATCGTTTTTTGTTTTAGAAAGAGAGAGAGAGATAAGACAAAATTAGAAGGAAAATGCCCAGTTGCACTATTCACTGTTAAAATTTTAGAGCGCAACAAATACTAAATTGTTTTAATTATTAAACATTTGAAGCAGTGTTAAATTTTACCGGGCATAATTTGACCAGAAAAATACTTGAAAGTAAGACTATTTCCGCCATCTTTGGATGTACAGCTGTAGTATAGATTAGAGCTGAATGTTCCAAGACCTGAATAAGAGATGGCGCTTAGTAAACATTGAATGAGAAAACTGTCGATACTTTTGATTACAGAGTCCTAGAATATTCGTTTGATTGGATTGTCTAAAACAGGGTTTGTCAACATTTTTTTTCAAATCGCTCTCTTCCCTTTAAAAAATTATAATTTAACTAATGAGACTAAAGCCCCCTTTTTTCGTCCTTTGTGAGAGGGAGTTATATGTCTCCCCACCGTTGAGAATCACTGGTCTAAAAATGCAATTTCTATGCTATTGTTTAATCATTGAAAATTTTTGATCGGTGGTAGATAGTAGATCTAAGTCTATGAGAGCTCGAAACTTATATTCTTTGCGAGCCCCGGAGCTTACATATTTTTAAAGGGCTTTTTAGTCACCTACACCAGTGATTATAAGTAGGTATACCTACCTTACAGTTACTGCCTACACTATCGATGGATTATATCAAGCTTTTAGTTGAAGACTCTAAAACTAAAGCTTGATTAGCTTTACAGTACATTTGCCCCAGTTTTTAATAATAAAAAGGCCATTCCTGCCTTTTAAATAGATACATTTTTTTTTAAACATAATCTTATGGAGAATGATGCATCATAAAAACGTGAAAGCATCAAATGCAATAAAAATCTTTTTATGAACAGAATGTATTTTAAAGTATTTTTGCTCTAATTCTGTCAGATACGCATATGATGATGGTTATAATTTAAAGATTCTATTTTTCCGTTTTATTACAACCAATTTATAGTGAATTACTTTGTGGAAAAATTGTTCAACACTACAAAAAAATTCTTTTGTAGTGTAAATAAATTTCATGAAATATCCTTCTAGTCCTTTCATTATTCGAAACCGTGATGCGGTATTTTTATCTCTACACCAGATTTTTTCACCCAAATTGTATCTGTATTGTGGAATGTATGGTTCAACATTAGAGGGTAGGTATAAATTAGAAAATTTTTGTGTAAATTAATCAATACAAGTTTGTAAACTAATTAAGGTTTGTTATAACAATAGGTACCTATCTAAACATTTTCCGACGGTTCATAATTTTAGACGTAATGAAATAGCTGCAGGTGGTACGTACCTACAAAATTATAAAATTCAAAGAAAACATGCGAACAAAACGGGATGGTTGTAGCTATTTCCCTAAGTGTATTACTTAATATGAAATAATAAAAATGAAGAGAAGAGAGTCCTGTTTAAGATTAATCATTAGTGGGTTGTCCAATTTGGAGTATAACTCTCATTATCATCCCTTTTATTTTTATCCACCCATTTTTTCTTTCATATCAATAGGGATGTCCAACCTAAGAAGAACACAATCGGGGCATTTTTGAATGTAGTCGGATATTTCTGCTACACAAACTGGGAGATTTGTGTTTTTGATTTCAATAGTTTTGTGAAAACTATCTGGGTCCGAGGTGATAGATTATGATTATACGATCTCAGGGCGAAATCCACAATTATAGAAGTTTTGTCTGTTTATTCTAGAGATGTACCGGATAGTGCGACCGGATAGTTCGTGATCTAACCTATTCTGCATGTTACGGGAACCGCATGTCGTGTCACTATCCGGTGACCGGATAGTTACACGACATGCGGTTCCCGTAACATGCATAATAGGTTAGATCACGGTGACCGGATAGTTACACGACATGCGGTTCCCGTAACATGCATAATAGGTTAGAGCACGAACTATCCGGTCGCACTATCCGGTACATCTCTAGTTTATTCATTTGAGGAAAGTTGGCATTAAGACGGTCAATTCGTTTGAGAAAAGTTGGCATTAAAACGGACAATTCGTTCTCAAGCAAACTTGGCAGTTGTAAAGTAGGGACCTCCAGAAGTAATCTGCACCATGTTTCATTTGAATCAATTTAGTAGAAGCCGAAATATAGGCTTTTGAGTTGTATGTGCTCTCATGTATTTGCTATTCGCTCGTACGGCACCTTGTCGTTTTTTGTTGCATTCAAAACAATTGGCTTCTAGACAATGTACAGAGTTGTTAAAACAATAACATTTCTGGTAATTGTTGATTTCTATAGAACATTAATTGTACCATACAGAAACTTAAATGGAAGTAAAAAACAAACAATTCCAACTTGAACAACAATAATAATAATAACAAAGAACAAAAAGGAGCAAATTGAAACAAAATACTATTTCTATCAAGTTCAATGTACTCTATTAACGTTGAACAAATGGAAATAATGTTTTTCTCAAATTTTTCAATATTTACATGCACCTGTGTATAGGTAGATCGAAAAATTAAATTATGTTCTCTCGTCGTTTCGTTCTGTTTTCCATTACAATTTTTAAAGTAGATGGAAACTGAAACTTTGTTAATTTTAATGAACAAAAAGGAATCGAATATTTCATAAACATGAAACTGTATCGATTCTAATTATAAAGACGAACCTAATCTAACGTAATAACGCGACCAAAATCGAGATGTATGTAAAAAAAAAAATTGTTCTGTTTTTAGTACAACATTTAATTTGTAGATTTGTTTGTACCCTTCCTGGTTGTCTAATCCTGCACAATTAGTTTACTAAACAAATTGAATTATCGTCGTTCTATTCTTAACTGGTAACCGAATTTTCACAAATTCGACTGTGGTTACATTACCGTGTGTTAATATAAATTATTGTTACAATTCTAATTTATTTGTTTTAATTATTACGAAAGCACTTAACGTAACCTCGACAATGCAACAATTTATATCCGACTTCTATTCTTTATTATTGTTATTAGTATTCTTTCAATTTTTTTTTTGACAATTGTTTATAACAATTGAAATTTTCTACTTTCTCTATTTTGTTAGATTGGGTGAAAAGGCAACAGTCTTACATCAGAATAATAGGTGCTCATCCATATAATATCCTTATTATGAGTAGTTTCTTGAGCAGTCATGTATAGAAATGTTTTGGTTTGTTCGCGTGTTCAAAACAACAAAACTAAACAAGACACAACACAACCAGTAGATACATTTACTGTATTTATGTATATCAAAATACAATAGTAATAATAATAATAATGATAATAACAATATTGTACGCCACTGAATTCTGAGATAATGTTTAGATGGTTCGTTAGTTTTGAACAAGACCACAGTTCCTGACGAAAAGTTATAAAATGCCAGCACACATTGTAAAGATTTTAATAATCGTCCAGAATTTGAATTACTATAATGCAGTTTAATCCGGCTATATTAGTGTTTTTATCAATATTTCAAATTTTTGTTAATTGTGAAGTACGAAATAATAATTCATCAAAAAGAAGTAATGAAGCAAAACAACGAAATTTGATTAGTGATCCTTTAAGGAGACGCCAACAAATTTTTAATCCATTTAATTTAACACCACGTCAAAGTCGATGTGAGTTATTTGTTTTTTTTTTCGTGTTTTTCTTTCAAATTAATAGAATAGATTCCCTACTAATTCGACTAGTTAGTTAGTAATCTGAATCGCTTAGAGGGAAAGCTCGGATTTTGTTAAAGCTGTAATTTCCTCGGGTTTTTCCTTGGATTTTTTCCCTCGACATTATCGTATTCGTACGAAAATGGATTTAAAAAGATTTTAAAATCAATCAGATTGTATTGAATTTATAATCAGAGCTGGGTAGTATTTGATGTTTTAAATACTTTTTTGTATTCAAATACTTTTCTCCAGAAAGTCTTTGTATTGATATTTGTATTTATAGTCCTGAAGTGGTTGATATTTAATATTTAAAAACGTATTTTAAATACATTCAAAGTATATAAATACTTCGAAAGTATGTATTTATATACCTTAGAAGTATTTAAGTACCTTAAAAAATACCAGTATCAACCATACTTTAAGTATTTAGTATTTAAATACATGAGCCGGACCTGGAAGGGATGTGGGGAGATTTCCCCCGGGTCCATTGAGTCTTTGGGACCAAATAGCGTTTGTGGACCACCGATCATCTTTAAAGGTATTTTTTGTTGGTTATTAGCTGAATAGGTCTCTGCTTTTCTTATAAACATCCCCTTGGAGCAAAGTGAGCCAGTGCGGCCCTGTTAAATCCTGTCCAGTGACATCATGTATTTCAGTGTTGCCCAAAGTGTGGTACGCGTACCCCCAGGGGTACTGGAAGAGTTTAAAGGGGGTACGCGCTACACTGCGCTTTGGCTGCGGCAAGTGCAACAAGCAGTTTACTTACTTACTTATTTTGATTGTTATTAAAGTATATGAATTTTTTTTTTTTGACATGGGGTACTCAGCGTTACGGAAATTCTAGAAGGGGTACACAGATGTCGAAAGTTTGGGAAACACTGATGTATTTAGTCGGTATTTAGTATTTAACTATTTTCCAAAAGCAATTTGCACATCCCTGTTTGTCATAATTATTTGCGGTTTGGCTCTGTAAAGGTTCGATGCCACGAAAAGATTATTCCTTCTCAAATTTTTCTTCTCTCTTTCTGAAAAAAAGAGAGTCCTCAATTTGTAGAAAATGTAAGAGATTCTATCTTGTTTTTAGAAAGAGAAACGATCAAGTTATGAACGAGAAATCCTCTCTCTTTTTCATCTTCCTTGCCCTCAAGATAGGTAAGACAGAGAAGAAGTATAATAGTTAGGTCTTGTTAAGGAATGTAGGAGAGATATTTGCCGGAAAATGTGTAAAAAGTAGTCACGGAAGAGTATGTGTGTGCACCTTAGAAGCTCAAATCAATGAAAATCCATTACACAGTAGAATCACTACCAGGGCCTGGTCTAGGTATGTCGACGCCTCTATGCAAGCACTTTTATGGTGCCACTATGCAGGCATTCTGGCATTCTCCGGTTAGGAGATCAATAATATCATTATCTCCAGTCTTTTTAGATGTAAATTGATGGATTGTGTTCGTTTCGTTGTAATGATCCAGTCGTTAATTAAATCCTTATAACTAGGTATAGTAATTGATTTTGGCGCCCCTATGCAACTACTTAGTGAGCTTAGTGCTTTGAACCGGCCCTGATCACTAAAATCCTTGGTCAGGGTCGGCGCTATGCAGGAATTTATACGGCGTCCTAGAATTCTTGCCATTATAATGTTTATCATTTTCAAATTCATGTTAATTGAATATTTTTATATGACTACTCCGAGGTGCCCTTACCATCGGCACATCTTGATATCAAGCGCCCTTATGCCCAGCATCACCTGCTTACTGCGTTCCGCCGGCCCTGTCCTTGGTAACCACTTCGAGTATGGGAAGCATTCAGTTGGATTCAAACTCAAGTCTACATCTTTATCTTTATCTTTAAGGAGTTGCTTGGCAATTAAAATCAATTCAAACGAAATCCACATCTTTATCTTCATCTTCATCTCCTCCCCACCCATTTACAGCTGACAAACTCGGCCAATAGTAGAGAAGTTCATATAGTAAAGGACAGGAATATAAACTTGCGATAGAAACAAGGATAGATATATGATTTAAATGTTCCGCTAAGCTTGCTAGGCGGACCAAGCAGATCTTTAAGGAGTGAAGACGCTTGAATTGCCATTTCTTCATCGATATCCACAAAGAGCCAGAAGAAGATAAAGATAAAGATCTGGAGTTGTGTTTGAATCCAACTGATTGATTGTCCCAGAAGTTTACTATGTAGAACTTTGTGGCGAACTGTATACTTTGACTCACGGTTACAGTTATTTTCGACGCTATTAAAAGAAATAAAAATACTTTATCAGCTCTTAAACAAGAAAAACTCACATAAAAATGATGCTATAATTGTCATATGAAACCACCAAAAAAATAAACCTGATAACATGAATTTCACAAAATAACACCACACACAAAAAAGAAACATATAGAGAAATTTTAATAAAAGAAATGTGAATATGATAAAAGTTTCATGATAGAAACAGATGAAGTATAACTTCAAGTTTATGGAATAACATTTTTGCCCGAAAACAACAAAAAAATACCATTTTCCCCTCATCTATCAAATTCTGTAGAGATATATATACACATTTCCATTAGCCCAATGAGTTAATTTCGTGTTTGTATAGAATAAAATTCCATTACAGTCCTGTCACTCTTCACCTATGTTCAGTTCAGTAATCAAGCATGTCTTGGAGCGACCGGTGATAATGGGACTTGTGTGGCTGGACCAGAATGTACCCAGAGGGGTGGAACACCAAATGGACCATGTGCCGCAGGTTATGGAATTTGTTGCATGTGTAAATATAAATTTATAGAAATCTTTACTTCTTAAAGGCAACTCTGCTAAATTATCTCCAAATATTATTCAGTTTTAGCTAGTTGTGGTGCAACGATTCGTGAGAATGGTACATATTTCGTTCATAGTGGTTATCCGAACCAGTATGATGGTACAAGTTCATGTCAAGTTACATTATTAAAGTCAAACCCTAACGTATGTCAATACAGGTAGGTATGTCCATATAGATGAAGATATTGAGTATAATAAGAATTTTTTGGTCTATTTAGATTAGATTTTGATCAATTTACAATCATGGGACCGGAAACAACCAATAATATATGCAACAATGATCAGTTTATTGTATCTGGAGGGAATCCAGTGTCGCCAATCTGTGGAACTAATATTGGAAATCATAGTGAGTTATAGAATTTGTTGTGAAAAAATATAAGAATATATTCTATTTTTTTCTTTGTTCCTCCATGTATAGTATACGTGGATGCTGGTGCTGGCATTTCGAATCCAGTCACGTTGTCAATGGTGACAAGCGGTCCATCTTTTCCGCGTAGTTGGAAAATTAAAATCTCTCAAATACAGTGCAATTCAAATTATCGAGGTATTGTTCTCTGGCTTGTATTATTATTATTTTTTAGTTTTTTTTATTAAACGGTAATAGTTATTGATTGATATTTAATGGGTGGTGATATTTACAGCTGACGATGGTTGTTTGCAATATTTCACTGGAGTGGCAGGGCAAATAC
This sequence comes from Iselma pallidipennis, assembly GCA_037464855.1. Taxonomy (NCBI): domain Eukaryota; kingdom Metazoa; phylum Arthropoda; class Insecta; order Coleoptera; family Meloidae; genus Iselma; species Iselma pallidipennis. The sequence goes on along the minus strand of JAZBHA010000450.1, from coordinate 52,057 downwards.
GTTCATTCAACTACGACCCAACAACAGGATTGCAGCTCTCGAACCAGGATTACAGTATTTGCATACGAAATGAGAGAAATTTCTGTGGCGTCCAATATACACAGTGTGATGATCCTGGTAAATATGAAATTTAAAATACAGGAAAAACAATACTGTTGGTTTTTTTTTTCAATGATATTTTCTATAAAATTCTATAAAATAGCTAATAACAGGAGTCAATCGTTTACATTAACGGGTAATTCAAATAATGCCGTACAAGCTATGGTTGGTAGTACAGGTAGTAGTAATATTTGTCAAACGGATTACTTAATTATACCGATGGCGAGTAATGTGGGACGGCCCCAGACAGGTCCTTCGGCTAGTGTTGATAGGATATGTGGTGGTGTATTAGCTGCAGATGTTACATTACGATCAACACCAGTACGAAGTAAATTATTGATTGATTAGTTATTCTAATTTGAGGAGAAATTAATATATTTTTTTCAATTTTTAGGCACAGTCAAACCGTTCCGATTATGGTTCCATACAGACAGTGTTGAAGCACCAAATGATGTCGCTAATAAAGGATTCTGTCTTAATTATGTCCAACAACCCTGCACTAATAATTTATCATAAATATTTTTATATATTTTTTAAATTTAAATGATTGTAAATTATTCTATATCAGTACAAAATATATATAACTATATAGGACACAATTATTTGCCTTGACATTACAGGATGTTGAATTAAACCTGTAGAATGTTCTGTATTCGCTTTTCGTCCCATCCACCTACTTGAAAAGGTTTTGTTAAGGTAGGTAGATATATTGATTTGTAACGGATGAAACTAGAAAATTTGAGAAGATAGTGAATATTTTATTCTTTTGCTTTTAACAAATAATGGTTGGTCCAGAACAAAAAAAAAAAAACTGTGCGACACAATTTCGAGAAATAATGATGTCGTGTAAAAAATCTCCACTGAAAGAAAATGAAAAGGGGGAGCCGCCCTCCTTAAAACTTATATCGACACTGTTTTTTAATATGCAAGAGAAAATATCTTTCAACACATGATTTCGATCTGTTTCAACGCCTTCCAAATACCAGAATTGATGGTCTTTAAAGATTTGAACCATATTACGACAACTGATAGAATCTTTGTCGTTAAAAAAGAAATTGAATAGTAAACTTTTTGCTCTTAGTATTATACTTTTTCTTTTACAATCGGTACTTGATTTTCCGATTTTAACACTTTTAAAGCACTCATTAAATGGTTGATTGTACAGAAATGCTTCATTGTAAACTTTATAAAAATTAGCAAAATTAGCATTCTCACAAGTAACAATTAGGCCGTTTGTACACACACCGGTTTCAAGCCGTCGCCAGCGACGGCGACGGCGAAATCTTCTGTTCCACATACCTGTCGCCGGCGACGGCACCGGCGTGTGTACAAAGCTTCATAAGGAACATTGCCCTTGTCGGGGGCTTCGCAGGCAACACTCTAGCTGCCGGCGTACATGTACAGACCTCCATTTGATTACATTGCATCCGGCGCCGGTACCGTCGACGGCGACGGTTTCGCCGGCATGTGTACAAACGGCCTCAGGACATAAGGTGGGTTTAATGCAGACCAATTTCTGTAGTAATAAATTGAACATTTATTAAAGAGTTTTGTTCTTTTTTACACAACAAGTTGTTTTTACAAGCAAAAAACATCAAATATGTACCTCTATCGAGTATTTTGTGCCAAAAAACGGTGATTAGCTTCCATAGAAAAAACAAAGGGTAATAAGAACATGTGTAAAAATACAAATATTTGCAATTAACGACACTTTTAGGGTGTTTTTTTTATATACTTTATTGATATATTCTTTTAGAATCAATTTAATTGATCACCCTATTAAATCGTGTCCATCATTTTAATTATACTTATTAAAGTTTCAATTCTTAAATATTAATTTTATAACTTCATTTAAATATTAGTAATTAAATATATGAAAATTTAATCAATCAACCATTATGAAGATGAATGCGCGGCGGTGGCAGCTTCTTTTGCCTTCATGAAGTAAGTTAACATATCTATCGGTAGCGGAAACACAATTGTTGAATTCTTCTCAGCTGAGATCGTGTTTAGTGTCTGTACGAATCAAAATTTTTTGTGTTCAATAATAAATTTTTTATAATAAAAGGAAATTAAGGAGGAACAACAAGGCGACGTTGAAGCACACAATTGTATCATTTGAGATACAGTGAAATATCCTTGGCTTTAAGGACCCACTGTATGCACAAATGTGAAATTTAGGGGGGGGGGTAACAAAATATAGGTAGCAAGGTGTCAACAAACAAGGAATGTGAATTTATAATACAATTAAGTGGTGGTTTAGTTTGTTAAAAACTTTAAAACACACCCACACATATACACAAAAACACACACACAAATACACAAATTCTACAAGGAAATAATATTGAGGATTGCAAATTGTGAGCAATTTTCTTTTTTTTTTTTAAATGAACATCTACAGTTTGGCCACAAATACATATATTAATATACTTGTATGATTTTTGTATATACAAATAAATATTGCAAAACAATGAATAATAATTTATATTTACAAATACAATTTCTTAAATCTATTGTTATTAAATTCTAAGAGTTTTTGATCCACGAATTTCTATACAAATTGATTTTTGCTTCTTCGTCTACATTGGTCAAACAATTTGTTTAATAAATTCGTGAATTTTTATTTAAACCCGTCTTAATAAGTTTTTTTTTTGTTTGAATTGATTGTTTTTAGTGAAATGTTGTTGTGTTGTTGTGTTAAGGTTCTTGCGACTAAAATGAGATTCAAACAATCTTTTTGTCCCATTAAGTCTTTTGATAAAACATTTTATTTAATAACACAGGATATTTGATGGCTTATTGTGCACAGCCTATTATAGTTTATCATTTATTTATTTATTGTTAGTATTCAAGATTCATTTAATTTTTATAATAAATTACCGGCATTAGGGTCGTATTACCTATATTGATTAATATATAAAGATATAAATATTGATAAATATATAAACATTAAAAAGTGATATAGTGTATATATTTAATTATAATAATGTTTTATTTAAAGACATCCAAATTTTAAATATATTTTGGCACCCTACATTTATTCCACACAACCTATATATTATAGATTATAACGTCTGATAAATACAAATAGTATATAAATTATTATATAAAGAACTTGTTTTAATTTTGTAAATTTAGTAAGATCCTTAATTTTTAAAAATATACATGGTGTTGGCAAATGAGTCTCTTTGGGTCATTTTCATAATACAAGCGGTAAAGTGGCTTTAACTAAAGTTATTTGAAGAAAAATTTAAAGTGTTCGTATTTCATAATGAAACTGAGTTTTGTTGTAAACCTACATTTTTCCTTATTTTGTTTATTACTATCATTATTCCAGTATATTCTTTCATTTAAGCCATTATCTTAAAAAGTAAAGTTTTAGAGTCGCATTATAAGAATAGAAATTACTTTTAAAGTGACTTTAAGAGTTAAGTCCAAATTAAAATTGATTATGAAAGTGGCCCTTTAAAATGCAGTTCATATCGATTTGTTTTGGTTGATATTTTAGGGAAAAAAAAACACGGGAAATATCTACTAATTATTCACTTCTTTCTCGAACAAAACAGTTTTTAAAATAATACTGGAACGAGGAAAAAACGATCGTGATCGTAAATTATGTTACTGCCACACTGAATCCTCTTTAAAATGCAAAAATAATCTACCCGGGTTTTATTTATCGTTTTAAAATATAATGGATCTTCCTATAACTCTTGGGTTTTACCAAAAAGAGGAATAATTTTTAATAGAGATTATGTGTGAATTTCTTAAATACCTGTAATGATATTTGGTTTTCAAAGTGCTCAGTTTAATTCAAGAAAATTATATTGATTTAACGTTGGTGTTGTTGAATTCGCCATGAAAATTATTACAGCCACTTACTTTAATATTCTTATGCATATTTTATATGATATTTTCTATCAACTGACTGACATAACGATATAATGGTGGTGCTTTGATAACAGTTTTAAATAGTTTCAATAGGTAGTGGTCATAATAATTTATCAGGGACTCTACATTTTGCAACGAAATTGAGCAAATAGTCATATACAGTTACGTGCACATAAAAGAGAACGCTTTTTGTGGAACTGTGTAAATCGGGCTGCCGAGGGTGGTCTTCACAAGACAACTTAAGCTTCACAGACCAGAATCTGGTCAATCTAGCAGGAAAGATATTCTGTCTCTCCACTTTCCTACTCTAAAGAGATAAAAAGCCTGACTCAGACGAACGAAAATACTAGTATTTCTTACCCAAGAGACGTTCTCTTTTATGTACCCGTAACTGTACCTATCTAAATATGGAAATGACTACTCGTTTCTTTTTTTAAACATAATCGGTTTAATCGAAAAATTTTTGTTGGCGAGACAACTGTTTTTTAATATTTTGTGGAATATTTGAAAATACGCCAGAAACGCTGATTGAAATCTAAACATTGACAGAAATATGTGCAAAATGTTTAACAGTAAATATGTATACCTATTGAATTTTTTTTATTTTCTGTCAAAATTCCATTTTTTTTTAAATTGAAATAATGATGAAAATTGGTCGTGTATTTTTTTTGGTTTGTTAAAATGTTACAATTCGTTCCATAAATAAATAAATAAATAAATGAATAAATCTCCCTATATTTGAGAGTCTAACCAGAAGCCGAACCGATTAATTTCATGAAATAAAAATTAGTGAAAATTAATACTGTTTACATTAAAGTGTATGGGAAAACAGATTTTATAGTCCGTCGGAAATTTTAAGAATTTGACTTTTGTGTTGTAAATGAGTGGTCACCTCGACAATGGAATATTGTATTAGGAACTAATTATCAGAAAGGGTTGATAGTTTCTTTACTACCTTACCGTACCAATGTTGACTTGCTAATGCAATATTGCTTTGCCAAGATGACAACTCAAAATTTACAATATAAAAGTCAAACTCTTGAAATTACCGACAGACTATACACTGGGACTTATTTGAGATTTGAGGTTTTTATAAAAAACTACGTATTAATCGTGTGCTTTGGTAGAAAAATTGAGAAATTTATCAAAAGTAGAGTTAATCGATTTAGTTTCTGACAGCCCCATTTATTATTTTAATTAACAGACTACCAACACCTTGTATATGCAAGTTTAAAATGATTGATGCAAGGCGTTATTTCGCTGCAATTAATTAAAAAAAAACGCCTTAAACATCAGTGTCTCTTTTTTAAAATATCAATATTTTAGTAAATTTGGAAATTCTAGTTATCATCCAGCCGATGGCTGCGGCGGCAATGATGATCGCTTATTTCCTCCCCCAGAAAATAACTGTCTTTTTTTCAAACTCTAATTTTAAACTTTTTCATTTTACCGTTTTTAATTCGATTTTTATCTGTTCAGATTAGTGGTTATTTAAGAAAAAATATGCATTTAGTCATTAATAATCTTAATATCTAGATTTAATCTAAATTTCGGTGATTAAAAGTTACTATAATGAATGAAAGACAAGTGTAAGTTATATGTATGTGCCTTGAAACATTTACAATAAAAAAAAACGAAGAAAATCATAATTAATTCAGGGAAACTACATGGCAATAATACAGAAAGACACTAATGGCAACAACATATAAATATTTGTGATTATTATTATTAGAGAGATACATCAAAACTTTACTACATTTATAATATTTATGGATAAATATTCGTACATTTTCATAGATCTATTTTTAAGTTAATGATAATAAAATGAATTAACAACACGTCTTTTTTTTGTTTTGGCTAAATATTTGATTCTATAGACTGTGTAGTATATTGATGTGTACTGTATTAAAAGTGTTTATCTATTTTCCGATTGTTATCATTTTTTTTTGGTTTGTTTGTTTTTGTATTAGAAAGGACTCTGATTGTCCATTGCCCCTTTACACTTCATGAAGTACGATAGTATATCAATTGGTAGAGGGAAAACGATGGTTGAATTCTTCTCTGTTGATATTGTATTCAATGTCTAACGGAAAATTGGTTGTAATTAAAGTAATGTTATTGTGGTGTAAAATAAAATCTAATTATCATTATCATGCTAATTTAAAATTAATGAACATATTGAGGGTATTCACATGACCCTGCTATTGCTTCGTATTAATATGCGTTCGTATAAATACCAGACACTATATCTACGACTTGTGAACGCACCAACTGATAAGAGAGAGAGAGAGACGGCACGCATGTCAGTTGCATTTGTTCACAGCTGTTAAAGATACGAATTTGAGAAAACATGCCTCAATGCTACTCGTATCTACGAGACTTTGGCTATTTCCCCCACCTACTGGAATTGTGTAAATACGAGGTCTCATAGAAATAGGAGGGCATTTGTGAATACCCTCATTGAAGAACATACATAAATGCTTTACTAGTTCATCTAAAAAAAGTATCTTGATTTGATAACAAGAAGTGTGTTAGAGAAGTATGGAGATGGAGAGAGAGAGAGAGAGAGTGGATCAGTTTCGATTTTTGGGAAATTCAAGAAACATTCAAATCATATTATATGTAGAGTATTTCAGTTATTACAGATTTATAGGGTGACTTTGATCAAATTCTATAGTTCGTCTCTGAGACATACAGGGCCGTCCCGAATAATTTCGGCACCTGTGACACAAGTCTGGTGTAAAGGCGTCTTTTGTCCATGTCTAAGAGAATTGCCATTGGTTTTTAGTTAATGTTTGCGTTGTTTGGTAGAAGAATTATCAAAACACAAAAACATGAAGAATGATATTGTTTGTAAGGATTCTTGTTGATAGTTGTTAAATAAACAGGATTAAGAATATAAACCATGTACTTTAAAAGGATCAATCCATTACGTATCAACTCAAATACTGTTAAAAGGAAGTTGAGGAAATGTGATTATATTATATCTAGAATAAGATTTAGAATTGTTGTGGAAAGTTGAAAATCCTTTCAACAATCCGCTGGATATATCCAGAATTTCATCAAAATCATTTAGTAAATAAATCTGCAAGGACTGAATAGTGAAAATTGGTGTGATATCTTGTATATAAATAATACGGAAGTTTATAACAAGAAATTGTAAGGTCCGGCGCACGTTGAGACACAGTTCAGCAAAGCGCAGTGTAGAACAGTTCAGGGCAGTTCAGGCGGCGGCGTATATTGGGACGCAGTATTTGCTCATTTAGATAATGAGAGGCAAAATCAAAAACTGAACTGAACTGGCCTGAACTAAACCGCGTGGTAATGTGCGCTGGTCCATTAATTTACATGGGATACAAAAACTTGAACTGCTGTGCTTTGTGTTGCCTGTGTTTCCTCAATATGCACCGGGCCGAACAAACGAGAATATTTGATAACAAATAGCCGATTCTGTGACAATTATTAATTAACCTGATCCGTATTTCTTGTATCTCCCAAAATGTTGTGTTTAACACTAATCTTGTTCTATTCTAAAACTAATCTATTATTCTATAAACTAATAATCTATGTGTCTTTGATCGCAATCAACTGATAATATAATAACGTAACAATTGTATGGACAACAATAACAAAATTTTGATAAGAAATTTATGTATGAATGAATGTGCAATAATAATAGTGATAAATATATATCTAAATTACCGGAAAGCAATCAATCAATAACGTATAGTATTGTGTAAATGGCTAAACAAATATGTGTGTTGACACGTAAATCAGCAAAGCAATAAAAGCAATCTTTTTTTTCGATAATTATTTATATTTGCAGAATATCTATTGGAAACATACCTGTAGATAACGTAATTGAAGAGCGGCCGGTGAATCACCAATCACTTCAGAGGCTTCACGTAAAGCTCTAGATGCTTTTTGTTCACCTTCAGCTGCAATCACTTTAGCTCGAGCTTCACGAGCTGCTTCAGCTTCAGCTGCCATAGCACGTTGTAATTGAATTGGTAAACGAACATCCTTACTATAGAGACGGGGAAAAAAATCCGGATTTTTAATAATAACTACGACAACAATAATCATAATGGGTTTGGCTTAATGTAAATCTTTTTTTTTTCAGTTCAAAAAATTACATTTATATTTCCACCAGTTGGTTTTTATTATTGTTTCCATTTATTCAGACACACTTGTTCCGTCAACTTGTGGATTGTCGCGAGTGTTTTTATGCGTGTTTTAAAAGTGATTATTGTACTTACATTTCAACACGTTCAACATTAATACCCCATGATTCAGTAGCTTCATCTAATAGAGCTTTCATATGTTGTGAGATACTTTCACGTTCACTTAGAATTTCATGTAATGGTCGTTGGCCCATAATATTTCTTAATGTTGTCTGTGCTAATAATCTAGTTGAATGATGAGCATTTTCAACATTGGCAATTGATACAGTAGCATTTGATACACGATAATAGACAACAGCATCTACTGACACTGTTACACTATCTTTCGTTAAAACCTGTATATATAAAGAAAGATGGTGGTGTTATTTTGTAAATAATGTCGTTGATGATTATGATAATGATAAAAACTTTATCTATTGTTAAATGAAATTTTGTTATTTTATCTCTCTTTAGAACAACAACTCAACAGTCGACAATAACAAACAGAAAATAAATTCAGAACGTGATAATACTATCACGAAATTAACATTTTCCTACTCTTCTACATTAGCTTAAAAGCGCTTTTTGTTACTTTGGGTAATGATAAGAAGGTTTCCGGTTAATGTCGTCACGTAGCCGAGTTAGATATACTTTTATAAGGCAATAATAACAATAATTGAAATGTTGTTAAAAAAAAAGGTTTAATATTTATCACGGAAAACAAAAAGATTAGAAAATCAATATTGCAGTAAATCTATTGATGTCGACATTTACGTGCATGTATTCGTGATATATTACTAGAATTGGTGACATTGTATCTATTCTATATATTGTTTTTAGTTTTTCAAAATCCGGGATTTTTCCAGACATCTGCCCGATTTGAAACAACTAACTGACATTGAAGATGAAGTAAAAACGGCAATTATACGAAAGGAATTAAGTAATATTTCGGAAATAGATCCAAGACTGGCATTTTCAATCTTTTTAAGGATTTATTACTATCCCGGCGCATCCACCATTTATAACATTTGAACACACAGTAAACTGTATGTTTGTTAGAGCTTGGTTAATACGAATCCTCTATTAACAAGGACTCAATCCTTCTTCCTTTGTTGGCATATGAACGTTACAATAAGCTCCTGACTCAGTTCTATAATATAATGGACTTTAACCGTTACAATAAGCTTATTACTTATTATATGAATTATAATGGAATTGATCAAAATGTATGCGTTTGATAAATGCACGATAATAACCTAATTGTTGTTGGTAAATATGCTAATTTTTCTATATCTGTGTTTCGAGTTATTTGTTAAAAAAATGAAACGTTGGCCTAATTGACTGTTTCGTTCATTTATTTGAGGTTTTCATTGTTAAATTGTAAATTTTAGAGCATTAACTTCACAAATACTGTCAAATCCTAAACAAATACTCATAAAGTAATAAATCAAGTAAACGGACGACAATTTTGCCATCTGTTCTCTAAAGTATTTATTCTTTTCCCAATTAGAATTTCATTCAAATATATATAATAATATGTACATTATCTTTATAAACCAAATAATTTGTTTTGCTAGAATTGAAACATATCACCATCAAAAAGGATAAATTCAAACAGACATTCTCAATCCCTGTATGAATATATTTCTAACGCATACAAAATTCGTGCAACCCCAACATTTTGCCCGAGTTTCCTTCGTAGAATATAATTTGTTTTCAAAACTAACACAATTTTCTTGTTAAATCAGTGCAAATCCTAAAATTTACCAAGAAACTTCTACAACTTATATAGAAATTATGTCAGCCATGTAAACTTCTCAAATATAGATTTACGTTTTTCTTTCAAATCTCTTTTTTTCTCTTCTTCTAACGAAACTTGTTGCATTCCCGAATTTCTTATTTATTTTACATTTTTTTTTCTCTATAAGACGACAAAAACACCGGCGAATTTTTGATAAATCATTTTTCTTGCTCTATTCGATGAAAATTGTCGATTTCTGTTTCAAGTCCCTGGAGTCGCGACTCGTTTTTTTTTTCGTTTATCAAACTCAATCCTATCTTTGTTGGAAGCTTTATTTTGATCCTGACATGTAGCACTATGT
>JAZBHA010000450.1:26827-40774 GCA_037464855.1 Iselma pallidipennis | reverse complement strand
TAAAGTCGCTTAGTATCCAATAATTCCCCCAAAAGGAAGATAGCCTCTCACCATATCAATCCATTGCTATTACTAGTTACATTTAGCAAAAAAAAAACGAGCGAACGGGAAAGAGAGATGGGGAAAAATTCATGAAAACTTCATTTCACCAACTTTGTATATTTACTTTTGAGTCCCAGTTTTCGTATGTACTTTGTAAACTTTCAGTACATTAGCATATCTGGATTTGCAAGAAACACATTTATATTTTATTAACCATAAGGATGGAAATTCTCTCTCTATTATTGATTTAGTGTGTATTCGTTTCGTTCGTGTAATGAATTCACTCATTTTTAAATTTTTATCATATACACCGAATTGCCAATAAAAAGAATTCATTACGCCAAATTCATATCTCTTTCCTTTTTGAAATAATCAGGATTTTGTTCGTCCATATTACCACCAGCTATAAATGAGGACAATTTATTGTTCTCATTTCAAGTTAGACAGAGACTATTACCGTTAGGCTTGAAATATTGTAATTTATTATCAGAAAACAATAAATTACAATTGTTTCTAGAATTGGTTAGAAACTCTTCGAAATTTTAAAGTAGCTTGACATTCTTCAATAACAAAATCCGCAGTGACTATACACAATATTGCGAAATAAGCGGAGTAGAACATTTCACCTGGAGTAGAGGAATAATGAAAAAAGGGAACAAGACAGATTACAGAAAGTTGATTGTGATTCTAAAGGAAACATCCTTCAAATACAATTAAATTTCTCTCTACCATTAATAAAATAACTTTTGGAAAATTTTTGTACTTACCAGGACCTTTGGCACCACCTGACAATAAACGGCCTAAACGGAAAATAACAGCTCGTTCGTATTCTTGAACAACCTGTGAACAGAAAATATTGATTTGTCACCATACTTTGATTTTTGGGTAAAAATCAACAAAAGCTGTATTGCCCTTAGAGAGATTTAATTATATTAAAACCTCCTCTTCAGTGGCTCAGGGTTGCTCTGTTGTTTGAAAACTGGTTTTCAAACTTTCTATGAGGTATATTGTTATTTAGGTAGGAAAGAAAAGTTTATTACACCTAATGAAAGTTGTGATTTGAATTAAATACTTTTTCAGACGAATCAATTGATAGCAGTACTTTGATTCATACAATTGAAGGAATTGTCTGGAAATGACTTCAAAGCCAATCAAAATTAATGATTTAGCAAACTATTTGCAATAAAAACAAATTCCAACAAATAATCGTACAATTCATGGTTGAAAGTCAATTAATTTCACCAGAGACAAACTAATAACAATAGAAGACAACAACAATAAAGCGCTGGTATTCCTTTCATATAATAGTAGATAGGTATAGGTATATCATAGTAGGCAATATCAAAAAGGAGCACCGTCAATCGTTTTCAGGGTTCGATTACGTTAAAAGCGATCAGACAAGTTGTTATCGCACCATTTACTTCTTGCCCACTATCCGTAATTTTATCTCACACACGAATCCGTTGAAATATATCATCGGGGAAACGATTTAATACATGGTAGTTCAGGTGAGAGTCATCAGGTGGTTTGTGCAAAATAATTATTTTGTGTCATTTTTAACGAGGTCTTGAGGCTGAATAATGCAAAGAAAAAATTACATATTTTTGTTTGAGTAAAAGCTTATGTGACACTTCCATTAGAATAATTATAAAGGAGGGGGATGCGAATATATGATGCTATTAAATATTCTGGAGTTCTGAAGTTTTGAACTTTTCAAAATTCTCTCATAATCCACAATATTGTGTAAATAGAAGGGAATATTAAAGGTCGTAGCAAGGATGCTTGTTTACGCTATTCTACACTTGTCACTAATAGACACACGTGTGTACACACAACAGACACACTAATGACATGCCAACCGTTAAATCTGATGCCACTTGTTTATCTACTAGAGCACATAAAACATATTGACATCAATAGGGTTCATTTGTGTGAAATTCCTGAACAAGAATAATTTTCGATAGATACAGAGAATTAAGAATATTATCTCTCGAGATTACATCATTGAAATCATGAAAACATATATTTGTATAGGAATTGACAAGAAAATGTTGGGACAAAAACTGAGGGAGATCAGAAAAAAGAAAAACAAAAAGTTTAATATGACAGGAAATGTAATTTGGGTGAAATTTAATACATCTGTCTCACGATATAGGATAGAAATTGTCTCTGATTTCCATAACGTCATGGAATGAGTTCACATAGGAAACAAAATTTTTAATTGCTGGAGGATATTTTTTTAGAAAGAGCTAACCCGGCGCATCCACCATATTTCATTACATGTATCAATCTAAATGAATCCAATAACAGACATCGTATTTAATTGAACATATGTCGGTAACAAGATTTGATGAAATTGGCAGATGTCTGAACGTACGTAGAACTCAAAATGATCATTATTAAGGACTGCAAATTACAAGGGACATCCACACACAATTTTTTTTTGGCCGTATTTCTGTGAAAAGGACATTAATTGTCTGAATTGAATGAACAAAAAAGTTTCAATTGCTTGAAGTTAGTTTTTTTAGAAAGAGGTGAGCATTACACCAGCTAACCCGGCGCATCCACCATATTTTATGTCAAGTATCAGTCTAATCTCCTATACTATTTGAAACCGGAATTAGGTGTGACCTATGATTACAGACATAAATCTGATAATAGACATCGAATATAATTGATAAGAATATCGGATATAGTTGATAAGAAGATTTGATAAAATTGGCAGATGTCTAAAAGTAGGTAGAACTCGAAATAATCGTTATTAAGAGTTGGAAATCACAAGGAACATCCACTGCCAAGTTTTTTTTGGTCATGAATGTCCAAATTTCAAATTTTATTATGGAATGAGTTCTCATAAAAAAAGTTTCAATTGCTTGAGGTTAGTTTTAAAAAGAGGTAACCATTACAATAGCTAACCCGGCGCATCCACCATATGTCACTTCAAGTATCAGTCTAATTTCCTGTGCTAAATATTTGAAACGGAAGTTCGGTGTGCCATATGATTACAGACATAAATATGATAATAGACATCGAATATAATTGATAAGAATATCGGATATAGTTGATAAGAAGATTTGATAAAATTGGCAGATGTCTAAACGTACGTTGAACTCAAGATACAGTAGAAACTCGATTATCCGGCCCTCAGTTATACGGATTCGCGATTATCCGGCCCTCAGTCATACGGATTCGCGATTATCCGGACTGCCGACCTTGATCAAATATGTAGCTTTATACAAGTCGACTCCATGCATGCACACACATACATAGGTACATACGTACGTATGAAAATGTATTTCTTAATAATTTCTTAATAAACATTGATTTTTGTTGGTAAGTTCAATTTGTTTTTGTTGTTTTTATAAACACCTAGCATTATGTATTATGTACATATGTATAAAAATCGCTTTTCTTCATACTTTCAATTATCCGGATTTTCGATTTTCCGAATGCCCACCGACAACAATTAGTCCGGATAATCGAGTTTCTACTGTAGTTATTATTAAGGGCTGGAAATTACAAGGAACATCCACTGACAAGTTTTTTTTTGGCTGTATTTCTGTGAAAAGGACTTTAATTGTCTGAATTTTCAAATGAAACATTTCATTATGGAATGAATTCTCATAGGAGAAAAAAGTTTTAATTGCTGGCGGTTTAGGTTTTTTTTAGAAAGAGGTGATCATTATATCAGCTAACCCGGCGCATCCACCATATTTCACTTCTCGTATCAATCTAATTTCCTGAGCTATTTGAAACGGAAATTCGGTGTGACCTATGATTACAGTCATAAATATAATAATGGACATTGAATATAATTGATAAGAAGATTTGATAAAATTGGCAGATTACGTACGTTGAACTCAAAATAATCATTATTAAGGGCTGGAAATTGATTTTTTACCCATTTTGGCTTTATAGCAATAGTAATTCAATATAATGAAGAACAATTTCCAGGTAAATAAGCAATCAAGATATATTATTATTGAAAATTGGTATATTTGACCCATACAATGAACTCATCGATGTTATATTATTATTTAATAAATAGCAATCCCTGTATGTTCGAGGAGTTGTAGATTTTCAAGTGTTGAGTCAATAAAGGACTCTACAGTACGTTATTAATGTTCTTAGAATTGTAAAGTTCCGTCACCCGACTTGTTCAATATTGTGTAAAGTTAAATTATCACACTTTCGAGAACATTTGTGGATTGAATTTAAGTGTGATATAGGTATATATTTTTTGCCTAGAGCAATATGATGAAGGTGAACCCTATATTATGACATTTCCTGACACTTTTCCACAAAATGTGGGATTCAATGTTGCGTGATTCATGAAGAAGTGTTTTTATGTTTGTCTGTAATATTTTTTAATGTTTGACACGTTCTAAACGATAGAATTTTTTACAGACACAGATAAATTTTTAAATGGGTAATGCGGTGACCATAGCATGTTCGTTCAAATCAATCAATTTTGTGTCGCTCTACACGTCATTATTCGATTGTATTTCATACAAAAATGTTGATATGGTGTATACTTTAAAGCGTAGTCTCTACTTTCCAATATCTCAACCCTCGATAGAGATTTTCTGACGAAAATTGCGAGATTATTGAAGATACGGTTGAAGAAAAACGTAGCAATGATATTAGAGATTCTGAGCGAAAGCAGTAAAGTTATGAAAACTGAAAAAACTTTAGTTGTTCATTTTCAAAATTGTTACTTCAGGACATATTACTATGTTGTATACTAAACGTTTTTTTCTTTTTGTTAAAGTTTCATATCGTTTAATATAAAACATCGTGCCAATTTGTGCAAATTCTCAACTTGATAAAATTAATTATGTACGTTAAATAATATTTGATTTGATCAAGCTGTGACAGAATTTCAAATTAATTTCAAGTTTAATGGCAACAGAAATGAACAATTTATCTTAGAAATGAACGTTTACAGATTTTGCGTTTGTTTAAACTTCATTTACGTAAAGGATACATTAAATAAAACATGGAAAATAAATCTATATTCTAATAATATTCCTGTCCATTTGACTGATTTGTTTTCTACATTTTCTGATGTCGTTTATCTCCAATAGTAATTATGTATGCAATACAACAACTCCTCCAGTTTCTCAGAAACAGCGGATAAAAGACGAAAAAATACATATTTCGAGATATTCGATTTGAATAAATAAAAAAATCTCGTTTCAATAGATAAATATTTATTTTTGTACCCGATAAATCAATAAACATACCTTAAAACAGACGAATAGAGAAAAGGGCATTGTTAAGACGACTAGGACCCATGATAGAGCTGTTAGGATTTTTCCACAAGTCTTGGTGTCCTCTTCCACTAG
Source organism: Iselma pallidipennis (assembly GCA_037464855.1). Lineage (NCBI taxonomy): Eukaryota > Metazoa > Arthropoda > Insecta > Coleoptera > Meloidae > Iselma > Iselma pallidipennis. The sequence continues at coordinate 35,384 of JAZBHA010000450.1, read as the reverse complement.
TTCAGCTGGAAAAATACAAATAGACGAAAACATTTAAATCCTGATTTTAATTTAGGTTTTTTTTCGGAAAAGTTTCCATCGTTTTCTTTTATTTTGGTACGCTTGGTTTAGTCTTCTATTATATAGTCTTTTAACTTTATTTTTAAAACGTGTTAAAAATCTGTCATGAACTTAACTGACTGATATAGATGGAAAAATCAATAGTAATTACCTTAAACATTTTATCATAAAAACAAGTTACTTTTTGCACGTGTGGCTGTTGGAGCATCTGCTTTAAATTCTCAAGAGTATTTCCTATTAAAATTGTGGAGTGAATTTATTATTAACACACTCACAGAAAAATCAATTTTTCAATTAACTGAATCAAATTTATTCTAAATTAGATATTTTACAGGAAGCCCATCCAGTGTTCCGACAAGACAAACCATAAAAAGGCGTCTTGTCAAAGTTAATATTGTTGATATCGTGATAGAAACAAACAACTGGTCGTCTGATTTTACAACTTGACAACGTCTCTCCGACACTTATTGTTAATAAAATTGTAGCGGAAAACAACCAAAAATCCCGGATTTTTCTCGGCGACAAATGTACGGGAGATACAAAAATTTATAAGGAAGATTTTGGGCAAATAATACCTTTGAAAGGTAGAATTCAGTACCAGTTGTATAGCTGAATAGGTTGTCGATAGAAACGAGAAATAGTGATAATAACGATTTGATATAAAATTGAGTACTAAATCGGATTCATATTTTTCATTTTCTACAAATGTTAGATCAAAAAAGAAACTCATGTTTTTCGTTTCTTTATATAGACAGAAATTGACTTAATTTGTATTCTCGAGTACACCAACAATGACCTAGAATCTGTATTGATTTTTCCTGCCTCAACAAAGACACATGCCGAAATTTGCAAAAGTTCTACAATAAATGTTTCTATAATGATTGATAGTCGTAAAAAATATCCGAAAACATAACTAGAAATCACCAAGAATGCTTTGATTAGGAACTAGGCGCACTATGTCCGAAACGTCCGTCACGTCCATCCCGTCCAAAATTAAAGGCAGGCTCGAATCGAGAAGTGTCGGGCCAATTCGTCCCGATTCGAGAATATCGTTCGTCACGTCCGAATTAAAAGCAGGCTCGAATCGAGACGAGTCGGGCCAATTCGTGTCTATTCGAGACTCCCACAAGAATCCATGCGTTTAATTTTGGACGGTCCGGATGCAGTACGCGTGGTTCCTTATTGTCGTTAAATATCCGACGTGTCTAGTGATATTGTTTATTTATTACTCATTTCTCATTTGGGATATGGCCTAAAAGCACCCTCTGAAACACCTCAAATGATAATTAGTAAAATAGCTGGTCTCTCTACTTACGATTAGATTGATGAGACGGAAAAGTGTCCGACGGGAATTTGAATACGAAACACAACAGAATAACAAACGGAAAATAAATATTTTTATCATTATAACGAAAATTCGTTCCCACTTATGTAGAGAAGCTCATATATCTTATTATAGGTATGAATAGTTTATATAGTTGAACATAATATTCGTAAAATATGGTAATATAATTGGGGAATATAGAGTCGGTAGGTATCAAATAACAGACATTATTATCTGTTACTCGAGAGTCTAGAAATGTATTATTAATGTTTCCAATATTTGATGCAAATTTAACGAGAATTGATTTTATAAATGATCACTTTTAGATTTTGGCTCTCAGTCCTCATCAATATTAATTTTTTCCCGCTTAACGAAGTAGAAAATAGCAGTGGAACTTGGTTAACGACGGGTGGCTGGAAGAAAAATTTGTCTTGGTTAACGACACATGCCTTGGTTAACGACTCTTTTCGGTGAACCTCGGCCTGCGCTAAAACACCGGAATTGGTCGATCACACTCAGCCACGCGCGGTGGGCAAGCGCGCCTTGGATAACGACGGTTTTGGTTAACGACGATAATCTTGGAACGGATTACCGTCGTTAATCAAGGCACCACTGTATATTGAACAAACTAGTTTCATAAGGCATGATTTTGTTGCAACAACAGCCTTATGAAACGAGTTTTTTATACAGTTTTTTGTATTTTGCACGATATCTATAATCAGGGAATTCCGTGTGAACAATATTGGTGTTGGTCATGCCGATTTCGTCAATGAGGGTGCGTTTTATAAATATTCGACCAGCATTTTAAGAATAAAGGTGATACCAAATATAGCTCATGGTCGACAAACAACCATAACAATGATACTTTTAATTTTACTGAACGTATACATTTTTCTGTATGGACAAGTCGTGTATTAATAAAACACACCCATTCAAATTACGTTCTTCAGTATCACCAATCTTGAAAAAACAAAATGTTGCGTATCCAAACAGAGGCTGTTCCGATACTCATTTGAGTTTCACAATGACTTTATTATAAACGCAGAATAAACAAATATTTTTTCACCCGTATTGCAGATATTTGGACTTGGTCTTTCCGCTTTTACTGTTACACTAATCCATTATTCATCGCCACAAGTATATGTGCATTCGAATAAAGAACAGTTCCCGAAGCCTATATATAGCTCTGAAGCATTAAATTTTCATTTATTGCTAGAAAGGTCAGGATTGGGTTAACAATCTTTCGCAAATCAGTCAATTTCAAATTAAACTCAAACCTTGTTCTGCTATGCGAATTCACTAGGGACATTAATATTGCCGGACGCAAATTTAATTACACTTAAGTCGAAGTTGTGGTCACTATTGTTTATTAATAAATATTTTAATGATAAAACATTTTATCATTCAAAATTATTGTATAATTTTGGATTGATCAAATAGATAAGCGTGATGGTATAAATGTCTAAGACAGGATTGATGATTTTGGCTGAAATTAACGTAGTTATGGTAAACACAATCAAGCTAGGCATACATCAATGTTACACTGTGAAACTTAAACTAACATTACACCAACATTATTAACCAAAAACTAATATTCTGTGTGATAATATAATAAAGAGAGTATAAAAAAAAACAATATCTTGAAATAATAATGTAAAAGAAATTATTGCTCTATAGGGATCGTGGATCCTCTAACTCGAAGCTATATTTCAGGAGAAGTGGTGTGAGCTTTTCTAAAGAAACTTTCACTCCACTTATTTACAATAAATTGAATTATTGTCCTTTGTATGTTCATTCAATTTAAATATTTGATAATTTTGAAAATAAATCCAAAAGTGCATTATCTGATAATATCGTTGAACTTTAAAACAATGACGTCATGGATACAAAGACGTCATCACGTAGTAAACGTCTAGGGATTTTTCTTTCTATCTCTAGTATCTATTCTCTCTCTAACCAGTGATTTTAATCCAAAAAAAAATAATTAAAAAAAAATAATAAAATAAAAATATAATCGTCGATAAAACAATATATCATGCAAATAAACAAACAAGTGTAACTAACCTTCTGTCATTGTTATATTGATGGATTAAACGTTGTATAATCGAAGGACGAGAGCAGCATATATGCCGCTCCCGAACACGTTTCAGGACTGAATATGAAAGCTTTTAAGCTCTCAGATAGTGGCGGTGGTGGTGGTAGTGGTGGTGGTGGAGGTGGCAGTGGTGGTAGTAGTAGTTAGACGGAAACAGCCGCCCCTTGACACCGAATAAGCGCGACCAATTCCGACAACCAAAAAGCACATACGCACACACAATTCAGTCGAATAATACATACAACTCGGAAACGGATGAAATTCGGAAAGCTCTTACCAGAATTAGCAATTGTTCAGGAGCAGGATAATTATATCTATCGAAAGGTGCTGATTTTTTTAGAAATTTCATAATTGTTGAAAAAATTCTAGTTATTTTGCTAAAGGGGATGAATTTCAGCATCATTAGAACAGAAAATTGTATTTCTTATTGATCCAACGGCCAAGTTGATTCAATATTTGTTGTAATTTCGCAGTTGATGTTATCCATGATAATCTCGAAAATGTTCGCACAAACACATCCTTTTTTCTTGCTTAGAGAGCAAAAGGACTCGCGTATTAACAGAGTATAAATCACTGCCAGTTAATGGATGAAAAAGGTAAATATATCGTTTTACTATGGATTGAACAGTGACAGATTGGTCAGTTTCTCTATCCACCTAATAGACAATTCCTCACGTCTCTTCTCTCTACATACTTGTCCTTTACAATCCTTCACACATATTGTCTCATTTTGGGTTTTTATTCTACTCAACACATCGATACTCTCTGTTTGACAATACGTCACGTATTTGTCACATCAATCTTGACGTCGAGGAAAACTGGGACTTTTCCACTTTTCCTGTTTCTCAGTCCTTGTCTCTCTCGCTTTTTTTTAATATGATTACAGATGTAACCACAAAATAAGGTTAAAGAATAATAAAATGAAACATGAGGTTGTTCTACGAGATAACAACATCAACACTGAAATGAAATTGAGCTTTTCGCGTTCTAACTAAACCAACCAACCACACCAACATCAAAATACAATCAACTCTATTTTGAAAGACCAAACACCACCACCACCACCACCACCGCCGCCACTACCATCAAGATATTGACGTTAATTGATCGATTTTACGAGGTATTTCTTAGTTTGAGACCTGTCAAGCGTACAAATAAAGGCTAGGCTATAAAGGCAATTTGTCAATGTATAGAACAGTGTGTGTACGAAAAGGAGAGAATTATATTGTTTTTTAACAAAATAATTGAATACTAGACGTGAATAATTGCGAATTAATTAACTTTTGGCAATAAAATCTAACGAATCTATATGAGGCGATTCGGCGATTCCAATATTTTAGACAGAATCTTGTGTGTTTTATGATTATTTGTAACAATAAAATACTTTCGTCAGTTCTTAAGTTTCTTTACAGGAACTGTTCCAATCGGCTTTCGAAAATATTTGCCAAACATCAAAGTATGCCGCATGTTTTTGAATGTTTGATGAATTTATAATCTCTTTCTTATTTTCATATCTGACAGTTTCACTTTCGATTGTATATTTCTGAATAATCCATTCGGAAGGAAACCCAGTCTTCCTTGAATTTTTTCCGAGTCAATCGTTTCATGTTTATAATTGCAAAATTATTCGTCAAATAAATTCGAAGATCATGAATTTTAAATTAGGTTACATTTAAAAGATGAAAACTAAGAGGAGCAATCAGAATAAGTAGGTATACGAGTTGGGAGGAAAATAAAAACAAACACTTGACAAAAATTGATGCGTGTCTAACATGAATATTAAATTTTTAAAATTGTAGTGATATCACATCAAAATTAATGATTTTTATCAACACAGATCAGAATAATATCATCCCTAATCGATATTGAAGTAACATGATTAACAGGAAAGACACGATAATTAACTACAAAGCAAATAATCTATCAGTATGGCAAGAGAATCAATCATCCACTTGACGACCACGAACGATTACAGATTATCACAAATCGAAAATCAATCCAAAAGTCAGAAAGGATTTTTTTCGTTTGGAAATAAATAAAACTGAACGTAAGTAAGAGAAATATTGAAAATCATAGAAGGATAATCTTTGACAAACTGTACTCTGTAGATTTTCTATTATAATTTGTATTCTGTGCACAAAATTAAAGATTGAGTACCGAAAATTTCCGTTTCATTTCATTTAGAAACAACCATTGGAATCAGAAACTTTGCTTTTTATTAAATTCACGGTGTAGAGAGTGAGTAGGTATATAGAGTATAAATTAGTCAGATCGTTGCCTTTGATGGCTGACTTTTGGAAGTTTTCGGTGTGGAAAATCTGTTTTTAGAAATTGAAATTGAATTTATACAAAAAATGTTTAAATTAATGGAAATAAATACGATTTAGGTGGTGGTGGTATTTTCATATTCGATGGAAATAAAATAAATCTTCATTTGCTTACAGGTTGTTAAATATTGATCATTATGAATGGACACACACCATTTTTTCCCCATAATGACCTGACATAAATGAACATTTCATAAACCGAAATCAATATTAACAGGACATTATGGAAACATTTACTCAAAACAACAACAAATTTTATATAGAATGGAAAATAGTTAAAAGGATTTTCCAGGACCGTAGCTACATATAGGCGCAAACTCGGAGCCTCATTTCCTTTGGGTTTTCGGAGCCTCAGTGAACTTGTTAACGTCAACGTCAAGTCCATGTTCTCCACCCAAGGTAACTTTTTGAATTTGTCAAATGAAATAGTTAGAATCAGGAGTTTTTCCAGTCGTTCTTTCCAAAAGCTGGTTAGATCGTTAGATTATGTGGGCAAATCTTAATTTTGATTTAAATCCATTTGGTCTTTTTTGTATAAAGTAGTTTGGCAAATAAATGGTAACAATCATCTAGAAACCATCAGTTGGATTCAAACGCAACTCTTCATCTTTATCTTTATCTATAAGGAGTTGCTTGGCAGTTAAAATCAATTTAAACCAAATCCACATCTTTATCTTCATCTTCTCCCTACCCATTTACAGCTGACAAATTCGGCCATTGCGATAGGAATAAGGATAGATATATGATTCAAATGTCCCGCTAAGCTCGCTGACCGGAGCAAGCAAATCCTTAAAGAGTGAGGAGGCTCTAATTGAAATTTTCCTATGGATATCCATAAAGAGTGAGAAGAAGATAAAGATAAAGATAAAGATGTAGAGTTGTGTTTGAATCCAACTGCATATCAACCATCTTAAATACCTCAGTCTTATCAGACAAATTTTAAATCTAAACCTTAAGGAGCGTCTCCATTTGTCCCTGGACATCCTTGAGAGACAAATTTGTATAAGCTACGGACATACGACGTTATCGTTTACCTAAGCAATCCTAGGACCGCCGTTGTCATTTTACGCAAAGTATAAGTTACCATGTTATTACGGACTTTGCTTGGAATATTTACAGGTAGACCTATGTTTGCCTAAGCTCTGTTGCGTAAGGTCAGATATGGACAATTCTTTACATTATAATTTTCATTTGATTTTTTTGCATTTCCTTACTAACGCACTTTAGGCAAATTAGGGTCTGTCTGAAAATATTGGGGAACCTTTTTACCATAAAAGGCCACTTTCACCTGCGGAGATAGTAACCAGCCCGCATATGACCGCCTTTTTTGGAGTGGGCCACCCTCAATGATAATTTGTACTTTGCCTAAAATACCGGTCCTAATATTGCCTAGATAAGTTAAGGGTTGTCGCAATTGTAGACTTCGCCGGTAACGTATATATCTAGGTATATTGCCGATACTGTTCTCAGATGTTCAAGACCATGTGTCCGTCGAGATGTCCAGGGACAAGTGTGGACGCACCTTGATGTTGAAATGGTTTGGAAAGAACGACCTGACATTATAACGAGACTATATAAAACCAAGATCGTTACAATATTTTTCTGGAAGTCTTGTCTTGATTGGACGTTAACGATTATTCTGGACCGTTGGACTTTATTTACATCTGTTCCAAGTAACTCATGCATGATCCACGATAGGAGGGACGATAACTGTTATTACGTATTAAGCGCTTCGGATAAGCGAGTTCTTGTTCTTTATGGCTTTTTAATTTTGTGTACTCAATTTAAATGAGAAAATTAGGGTAAGTGCTTAGAATGGAAGCGAATCGTGAGTATAAATATAATGATACAAAATTATGCGACAAAAATATAATATTACAAATAATAAAATGAATAAAACAAGACAGAAAAGTGGGCGTTTTCTTTTCGTTGGTAAAAAATAAATGAAAACAATGTAAGTCAATTAGATGTGGGGCCTCTTTCCTTAAAGGACGAACGCAAACACCACCAACCTCTAATAATAATAATAATAATAATAGCTGCACTGTTGTTGTCGTCGTCGACGTCGTTAAGAAGATAAATGGAATTGTTTCAACAAAGAAATTAAGAATAATGAAAACAAATTTAAAGAATTAAACAAAAAAGGACGTTCATTAGCTGTTCATTTTTTTGTTTAAGAAACTTTAAAAAATTTCGATTTGTCAGTAAGAATTAGAACTCCAATAAGCCACATTCCATTTCATTTCATAAATGTATATATAGTTAGAATGCCACAATTACAGCCAACGTAATTAAAACAAGCAGCATCTGAGGTTGATATGAACAGCTAATTTCCGTCAACAGATTCCTCCTCGTATACTATAAACTTTAGTTTAATTAATTCAAAATTCAAATAGAAACTCTTTTAAAACTATCTGCGTTAAATTATTCAAACGAACATTCAACTAAACTAAAATTTTGTAATAATAACTATATACTATTACTATTTAATAATAATAATAATAATAATAGTAGTTACCGTTTTTGTACATTGGTACTGTTGAACTGGACGAAGCACTCTTCTCACGTCCGTTCGGAACAACACCTAACATTATCCGATTGTGAAATCGAATGGAATAGATGTCAGAAGCTTTTCTCGATTTGATTAAATATCAATAATCGTTTAGTCGTTAATGAGTTCTGTTAAAGGTAACCGTAAACTACACGTGTACCAACTGGAAGGAAAGAATATGGAAAAGACGATAATCCATT
>JAZBHA010000450.1:6976-22019 GCA_037464855.1 Iselma pallidipennis | reverse complement strand
AGAAGACATATTAGGAAATTTCGTCTCCTTATAGACGACGATCAATCAAAATTTGTCATGAAAAGTGAAATTGGTAGCGTTTCTTTTTTTGTTTTAGGAACAAAAATATTTTCTCACAAAACTCCCTATTTTCAAGATAAACCATAAACATTTGGAAAATTTCAAATTTTACAACCATTCCATTACAAAAATGTAGATGAAATTCAGTTTTTTATAATACCGATTGTTTGCAATCAATTAGTTCGATAAGAACCAGAAATAGAAATATGTGGACATCCCAATGGAAATTTTGCGTGACTAAACCTTATTTCAAAATATAATAAATACTAATCAATTAGTCAATATATAACTTCAAATCAAATTGAAATTAATGATAGGATTATAAACATATTATAAGCATTTTTTATAGTGCGTTGATAGATAGTATTGTAAACAACAAAACAAAATATGAATTTTTATTGATTATATTCTGACCAACTTTCAAAATCGATTGTTAAATATTCGAGCTAGTATTTTATCAAATTCACGGTAAAATACCTATCCACAAAATGTAATTTTATCTAATATGAAATATGAAATCCAGTGTATCGAAAATTTGTTTCACAGTAACCGGATATTCAAGCGTATCTCATAACAATTACAGGATTTTCAGTTTGCAAAAACAGTTTGTATCAAAAAACACTAAACGATTTACAGTTTCCGACCAAAATTGGATGAGAACCTTTAGAAGTTACCATAAGGGTGCAAATATACGTTGTTCAACGAAATATGAGTTGAATGGTAATCAAATTTCGAACTAGTATGAACATTCATTAATGCAGGTCTCTTCTTCTAATGTGCGATCTATGAAATTTATGGTCAAAGTGCGCCATGACAAACGTATGTGCTCGTCCTTTACACAGAACGAATTTTGTCTCCTAACTTTCCTCCTTTTTTGCGACAAATAAAGAGGCACAGTGCCGGCTCGACAACTTTCGCGCGCCCTGTACAACATTTACTCTGGTGCCTTGTTCAAAATGTACTCTACCGCCCTGTTAAAAAACTACTCTTGCGCCCAGCCCTGTGTGGTCGCACAACTCGCTCGTGTCTTGAGCCGGCCCTGAAGAGGCAGATATAATCTCTTGTTCTAAAAATTAAGATCAAACTATCTTTGCCTCGTGTTTAGCACAAGAAAGGAAAAGGCGGGAGAGAAAAATCTCTCCATGTATCTGCTCCCTAAAAACAGGCAAACAATGAGGGTACTCACAACTGCCCTCCTATTTCTATGAGACCTCGTATGTCGTATTTCCAGTAGGTGGGGGGAAATAGCCAAGGTCTCGTAGATGAGAGTAGCGTTGAGGCATGTTTTCTCAACTTCGTATCTTGAACAGCTGTGAACGTCTGCAAATGACATGCCTGCCGTCTCTCTCTTTCTTATCATATGGGGCGTTCACAAGTCGTAGATATAGTGTCTGATATTTATATGCACGCGTACGAATGCAAGCAATACGAGGCATCATGTGAGTACCCTTACTAACTTCATAAACATAGATATAACACTGTATTGAGAACGAATTGTTATGTTTTTTTTGTATTCCTCCCAAAAAAAACTCGTTCGTACGGTGATACGACAATTATTATTTGGAGTTGAATAAATTGAAAAAAAATACATGTATTCATGTAAATCCTTCATATACAACGCTGGCTGTCATTACAAATGATGTTATATTTCCCAGTCATGTTTAGCGTAACTTTGTTCAAATATCTGTTGAAAACACAAAATCAAAGAACTGACATTCGTTAATAAATTTAGCAAAAATATTTCACTCAACTCGATTTATTCATTTGGATTAAATTACGTTTGAATTTGAATCACTGTATCTTTTTGTTTGTCAATTACTGGCTGACACAATTGTTGTGAAGTTGAAAATTATAGAGAGAAAAACGAATCCCGACTTTTGAAATTGCTGCAAAACGTTCAAACACGAGAAAAGCCCTTAATAGAGCATGTATACATAGGGAGATTTTTCTTTCCTAGCTTTGTCCCCTATTTTTTCTATAAATAAAGAGACAGATATATCCCCCAGTTCCTGAAAATTTTCTGAAACAGAGAGGGCGGAAACACTAGGAGAGAAGAATCTGCCCGTATATATGCACCCTAACATTCTAAACTCATTATCCTCTTGTCCAACAGTAATTGTTCACTTTACTTACAAATCGTCTTATTTTCGTCGTTTTCTCAAAGACATTAACTTTGACAACTTGTTAGTTACAATCCTTTATCGACTATCTAGAACTTGTTTTATTAGAAAGTTAGAACGAATTACGGATTTATTTTAAATCCTGGAATTATTGACGCATTACCATCATTTAACTTTAATTTCTCACTGTTTCCCCAAACCAAGTACAAGGTTGCTTGTCATCAAGACTGAAGCTTAGGAGAAAATAAAAAATGTCGTATGGGGCCATAAATAGGCATTTACCGAGTAAAGGAAACAGGTAATAATGAAATTTTACAAGACAATAACCTGAAAGGGCAGCGAAATGAAGTCCAGTTGATAGAAATTTTTGGGAGCAACCTCCAAGAAAAGGTGAGAATCAAGAGTAAAAGCACATTAATGTAAACCGAAACGTCTCCTAACGACTTGAAAGTCTTTTTGACGTACAAATGGCACAGATTGCAGATTTGACAATAGAGACTATACCACGGAAAATTCATGAATAGTAAAGTCTTTTCGCAGTACATACGCTACGACGAACGGTAACGCTAAATCATCCTAGAAAAAGGAAGCAAATTGGCGCAAATCGCTCGTTTTACGATGTGTGCACTCTTTCCCTCTTTTTCTAAGGAAGTTGTACCTTACCGGCCGCCTTAGCGTGTGTACTGCGGAAAGACCTCTAATAATGGTTTGGATACACGGAGAGATTTTCTTTTTCATGCCAAAAACGAGATAAAAGATACTTTCCTCTTTATTTTTCGAGCGAGAGGTCATATTATAGTCCATCGAAAACTATAAGAATTTTTGACTAAAGTTGTAAAATAATTTTTGGGTTTTTAACAATTGTATATTGTATTGGCAAGTTGTAAACACTTGGTAGTAGTAAATCACAAAAAGAGGGATCTCCAGAAAGGGTCGTCAGTTTCTCCCCCTCTGTTTCGCAGATAGAAAATATATGCCATTGTTAAAAAATCCACAAATTATTTTACAACTTTAGTCAAAAATTCTTATATTTTTCGATGGACTATACTTCTTTATTTGTCGCGAGAAAAGTGGAAAAGTTAGGAGAGATCTCCTCGTGTATCCGCACCTTAAAGGATATACCGACATACATATGTATATGAGTTGAATATTTTATGATATCTCTAGATATTGGAACAAAAACGACGTTTTTACTATATTGTTGTTGAATTATAGATTTAATTTCAAAGTAGTAGTTCAGTTTAATGGTCCCAATTTGTCCGACAAAAGAACATCTTTATTTCCTTCCTCCTACGCATAGCAATCTCAATATTCGCGGACGCAAAAAGAAAACTTTTCTTTCTCGAATATCTACATATGTCTCAAAAATTATTTCAAGTATCATATTCTATTTTTAAAATACGACAAAACGATTAAATTGAAAGTTGGAAAATTTTCAAGATTTTCATCTGCCAACTATATCAACAATAACAACAACAAAAAATCGATTAGTGAATTTTCAAAAAATTTTCAAAGTGTTTATCCAAAAGAAAAATTTTAATATAAATAAAGATTTTCTTGTGTAACAAAAATAGTATTTATATAAATAAGTTATATATAAGTGGAGAACGAATCACATATTTTCCAAAATTTTTTTGAAAACTTACGGGAGTTTGCGCAAATTAATAACAAAACTGTGGAAAGCCGGCAAAAATTCGTCTTTTCATCAATATCAATAGAAAAATATTCAACTAATTTTATTAATAATGTTGTATAAATAATTCAAATATATAAAGATCAATGAATTTCATGACTTTAACAACATATGTACTTACAAAGTTAGTTGCGACAAAAAATAACTCGAATAAAAAAGATCATTAAGCGTCTATATACTTTTTTCTTTATCAATTAATAAAAATTTGATCAAACTCACTTTGATTAATAGCAATCAATGATGGTAGGTACAGGTTTTTTTGTCCTCGGGTTGTCCTTAAAATAAAAATCTCGGAAAAATTCTCATATCACGTAACTTTTCAGTATGCGTTTTAGCTTATTGTTTAAGACGACGATGACGAACGTTTGTGGTTGTATTTTGCTAGTAGAGTTTTGTACAAGTTTCTGTGGGAGCGCTTGCGCTAGCGCGGACGCATTCCTTTAATGCATTCAAAATCCTGGATTAATAAACAAAGTTATCCTTCCAGATCCCAACCAAAAATTCCCACTTGTACACAAAATCAAATAATATTAAAGCTAATCTTATTATAAAATAGTCATAAAATACTAATCTTGCACGTAAAGTAATTAACAGAGCTTTTACAATAATTGGCCCCGATCGGCCAAATTATACAAAAAACCATTAGGCAAAAAAAAATTCTTTTTTGTAATTTGGTAAATTTAAGTTCAATCACCTCTTTTTTGGTACAAAAATCAATACACATTATAGCAAATCGAATTAACAATAATGTACTTGTTATAATTATACTTTTTGCCTTCGATCAATCTATTTTTATAGTTGTTTGATTGTATTAGGTCGCTATGGTGAAGTGACTGACAATGAAAACGATAAATGTAGGTAATTGTTGCTATACGAGGAATAGTTCATGAAAACGTAGTTATACAAGAAACATCTGTACAAAATCTCATAGATAAAAGTTTTATAAAATAAAAGTTGATAATATAGGTTGACGTGTTCCTATCAACAACTATTGACTATTATATTATTGCCAATATATCGATTAAACAATTAAAGGACAAAGACAAAACTATTAGATATTATTATAAAATAATTAGAGATAGAAGAAAACTCGTGGAGGCATAATAATGACCTAGTAATTACCGAAAAAGTACTTTTGGGTTTTTATGGTTTTTATCGACACGAACAGAATATATTTTTTATTGAAAATCCTATTAATATGGGCAATACTAGAATATTTCTATCTATTATTTGGGATCAAGTTAAAGTTCAAACTCAGGCTGGGCATACCCATTAACCCACCAAGTTGCAACATGTTGACATTAGCTTGTGGAAAGTCCTGAGATCTACAAATTTCGAGCTCAACTTACTCGAATACTACGTTGCTCTTTGGTGGGTTTCAAAACAATTCTGGAAGTTTTGCCAATATTGAAGTGTTAAATTGACAGTTGAGCACTTGTCCCACCAAGTCACCTCATGAACCGACTGTGGAAGGAATGAGGGAAGCCTGAAATATAAATGCGGAGGCTGGCTAGGTGTGAGCCCTGTGGCGTTTGCACAGCCCACATATCTGCCATGCCAACCCTGTATATTTTAGCAAAACATAATTTCGAACATTCTTTTTGTGTCTAGTCCTCGTGCGTATCTTCACTACTACACCCGTCAAGGATACGTTCGGTTTCCAGGAATTTCTAGTCTCTCTTCATGAATTAATCACACAATATAAGACAATGTCGTCAATTATTATTATCGTTTCAATCGATTGATAGAAGGACGATTAGATAATTATTCGACGATTCCACCATCGTTTGGATCAATAATCATAATAATAGTTTAGTAAATCTATCTAATGAAATGAATACAAAACAGGGATGTATGAGCGCGAAAATAAAATGTGATCGAATGATTTTATTTAAAATTATATCTTGTAGATGCTTTTAAAACAAACACATTCGTCTTGTTGATTGTATTTTCAATATCAATCCATCAATATATATAGATAAATCTTTATTAGACTCAAATATTTACATTAGATGCTATTAGCTTTTGATCGAATTATTGAATCGCAGGCACAATTCAAATAACGCGCCTTATTCAACGTAAACAACAGTGTTGTCAGATTGATCCTGTGATTATATTCCTCCGTTACTAAAATCTCCAAATAACCGGGGTTTATTATAATTAAGGCTCTTATCTTTATGAAATTGAGTATTGTTTGAATTTTATAGTCTCATAGTTCATGAATTTGTTGATTTAATAAATATGGAGATTTTATGCAAAAAGCGGCAACACTGTATAGTTGGACTGCAGTAAATTGGCGGTATTATTCAAATATATAAATAAATTTTAGGAAATAAACAAATCGAGTGTTAACATGTGTTTTATTCAACATTTTATTACATATTTGATAATATTTCTAACAGATCACTTGAATTTGAAATATTTTTTTTTATATCTATGTATAGACGTCCCTTCTTTTTACAGGAACAATACTATGAATTATTTGAAAGTTTTGAGTAAAATACTTATTTTTAAGTTATAATACATATAGAATTTGATGCTTGGCACGTATTTTTTCCAGGTAAGTACATTTTTCAACTTTGTCTCAATACTATCAACAATTTTGTAATATATCTATATTTTTTTATAATGAAATATGTTAATCAATTTAATATCTATAATAATAAACAATATATAAGAATTGATAACGAATCCAGATAGTGTTTCTTAAAATTCAACATTAATAATTATTATTTAAAAAAAAAAATAAGAAGAAAAGAAAAAATTTGTACTGAAAATCTAAGTGTGGAGGATGATCAAATGTCTAACTGGCTCAAAAATCTCACTTAATAAGCTTATCATTCTTATCACTAAGCACCCACCCTAAATAGATCCAACCATCCTCATATAAATCTTATCTCCGTTCAAAGAAAACAAAAAACGGAATCTTATTCTAAAAACAGAGCAAAAATCTCGATTTGTTTAGGTACTAATTACATGGACCCATTCGACAGTTATCAGAGTATCCTAATACTGGAACCTATTCCAGTGTCTTAATCTTAATTATCAAATTGTAACAAGTTTCAAAAGTTAATCAGTGAAATTTCTTAAACCAGAGCCGTATTTTGTAACTTTTGTTACTTGTTACTAGAGCATATGGTGTTAAATTATTGCACAAAATCGAATTTAAAGTAGAAATACAGGCACTTACTCTACTTTTTTTTATGAAAATAAAGACTATATATTAGAAAAAAAAAATAAGAACAAAAAATGAGTTAGATTTAATGAAACTTGGCCAATAATCCAGTCTTAAAATTCAAATCTGGACAGTCTTCCATCTGAACATTTCCTCCAAAGTTTTTGATTAGTTCATCCAGTTACTAATGGGGAATGTTTATCTCCCACTTAAATGGTGGGAAATTGCACAATTGCTTCCACCATTTGAGTGGGGATAAAATTCTGGTTTTGAACATAGGGTGCTTATGCTTCTAACGTCTAGAGGGTGCTACCTGTTTGAGCATTGTCAACATATCCTTTATAATGCTCAAAACAACTAGTACCCTCTAGACGTTAGAAGTATAAGCACCCTATGTTCAAAACCGAATTTTATCCCCACTCAAATGGTGGAAGCAATTGTGCAATTTCCCACCATTTAAGTGGGAGGTAAACATTCCCCAATAAGGCATTAGTTTAAAACACCTATTAACGATCTTGGTGGTTGATGATTTTTAGTAAATTCCCAAAGTTGTTTAATTTCATCACTATTCAAATTAGGTCGACCAAATAAGAATGGTATTGTAATATTTTCTGATCGAATAACAATAGCATTTTGATTTTGATTTGTTAATACTAAATTCTCAATATCGGAATGTTGTATACCAATTTGTTCAGCTATTGTACCAGTAATATGTACATCATCAATCCAAAAATATGCAGTTTTCTGTGCAATTTCATATAAATGAAATACAACATCCGGTGAATATAATAATACCCATCCAGGACAATAAGTTGGATAACGTTTACGACTGTATTCTTTAAATGATACACGCCATTTCGATCGATAAGTACGTGATGGCATCACGTTCCTTCTTGGTGTACAATATAATAATCTTGAGGCACCATACGGCGACAAATCTAATGTTAGGAAATTCAACAGGGCTGGCACGTGCACGAACACGTCGTCATCAGTCTTCAAAATGTACCTAAAAAACAAAAATTCAACGTACTGATAACCCAATTTAATTTAGCAACATCGCAATGGGGCTTGTTCATCCCCCCCCCCCGTTGCGTCATTGCTTACACCATTTGGGTAGGGGGAAATTATGGTTCTTAACAATTTGAATGATAGGGCGCTTATACTTCTAACGTCTAGAGGGTACTACTTGTTTTGAGCATTATAAGGGATACGTTGACAATGCTCAAACAGGTAGCACCCTCTAGACGTTTGAAGTATAAGCGCCCTATGTTCAGAACCATAATTTTCCCCTACTCAAATGGTGGAAGCAATGACGCAATTTCCCACTATTTGAATGAGGGGTGACAAGCCCCATTTTGGTACTTTGCTGAGCATTTTTTTACAGACTTGGGAACTTTACTGGTTTGGAAGAACAAAGCACAAGCTCGACAATTCTTTTGTAAAGCTAAGGCCACATGTAGATGAGGCATAGTAGGAAGGCGAGCCACAAAAGCCAGCCGATTTGCTGGATCGTGTGGGTCGCCGAACTGGCGGTATATCAATGAAACGCTCATCGGAACTTACAAATTCTGGATTGTCAGATCACGTGTGGTATTTCAGGGGTACAAATTTCAGGCGAAATCGAAGCGGCGTCTGTTTAAAGTCTTTAATGTATGGTACACCACTGAAAGTCTCCTTTGACAAAGAGGGTGAATTTTGCCTTTGCTCCAAATTTAGTGATCGCCCATTACGCATCCAAGGCTTTGGGCAAATTTAGATTGAGCCCACAATAAACAGGTCTGCTTAAGCAAGTACCCGAAATCATCAGGAAAGGGCAAAATACCCAGAGGCATGTGTAAATGTTCCAGTTTGAGCACTTTGAACACATTTGTGCATGCTTTGGACTATTTTGGACTTTTCTGATAGTCTTGGGTTCTTGCTAAAACAGACCTAGTGTTTCTCGAAGTAAGCGAATAGTGTACACATTGCACATGAGCCTGAGCCACAGGGTGTTCAACATTTGGACATCGCATGGTAAAAACTGGTTATTGACAAAAAGTGATTCTTCCAAACCAGTGGAGACTCACAGAGTACTAAACTTAAGGAATGGCTTACCTAGCACTTGAACAATGGTAGATGGCATATTTGAATAGCATCACATGTTTATAGGTCATATTTCTATAAGTATCCAGAAATTGTCCTTGCACCAGATCATTATATAATTCACCTTCCTCCTCCAAATCCTGTTGTATATGATAATCATTGACACTACCCATCATAAAGACGATACGTATTTTTGATGATGTACTCTTGCCCCATGTTTCACGTATTACTGTACGTTTCTTTCGATTACCAACAGCTGAATGTATAGCAATCAATACTAATGGTGGTACTGTATCATTACAAACTAAATTCAATATATTAAATGTAAAATTCAAATTAATCAATTGATTATAATCATTTGTTGGTAATGTATGTATTGGATGACGATATCCAGTTGAATTATAACCATATAATGTATAAACAGTTGGTGATTGTTGTTGCATTAAATCAGTAAATTTGGTTGGATCAATTGTTATTTGCCATAATGTTATACAGATAAGTAATAATAATAGGATGTATGCGAAATTTGGCCAGAGACGTTTCTCAAACATCTTCATATAACACGATAAGGGGGCATTGTTGGGTTCTGGAAATAAAATCAAACAAAAACCACAATTCAATAATAATAATATTAATAATAATAGTCATAGTAACAATAACATAAATTTGATCACTATCAGGCCAAGACAACAACCAATTGAAACAAATAGGTTAATGTTATTACAGATATTGATTGATATTTTAATTAATGATAATTTTATTGATGCAGAAGCATTATTGAAAGCAGGATAGGTGGCATAGTGGCATTTTGACCTAGCTCTAATTAATTATTGTCAAATTAGAGCGATAAGAATAAAAGGGGGAGGAACAATTAAACAGAAAGTCACACATTGACACGTTACTGGTAATAATTTATTAAGGCTTTCGATCCATAAATAAATCAATAAACAAGAGGCAAAAGGAATATTTTATTGAAGGGTGCACTGAAATGAATTGAAGTCTTAATAGTTTTGTTAAATTGCCTAGAACCATCGTATCTCACAACAGGTCTGTTCCAACTAGAATCCAAAACTATCCAAAAAGTTTGAAATAGCCGGCGACATGCGCAGATATTCTAGATTAAGCGTTTCAAACTCATTTGCGCATGCGTCTAACGGTTTCGGACTTTTCGAATAGTTTTAGATTCTAGTTGGAACAGACCTTTTGTCACACTTGCGATAACCTTAAATCTTGGTAGAGAGAGACACACAAGCTCTTTTCCTTTTCTGTCGTATGTCAAATGTCAAGTTCCTTTAGTTAAAACTCAATTTACTAAATTGTCCTTTAACTCTATTGTACATATTAAAGGGTCTTAATTGTTAAATTAATAAATTGGAATGAAAAACACTGTTGGGTGCTAAATATGTTCTAGCGGCTGGTTTTATTGTACCTACTAGAACCGGCTTTTAGGATCAGTAGAATAAAACTTTTTCGTAGTTTGATACTGTCAAGAGGTTTTTCTAAGTAAACTTTGTTATTATGTAGCTTAAACAAGCTGACGATGAAAGCTATTGTCTAAATAGGTGTAAGTATTAGAAATTCGAGCTTTCCTTCTTCATCAAACCATTAGAGTTTCAGGGATAGGTCCTTGAAGGTGTTTCAGTTTTCGTAAAGTATCTAAAATTTACTTTGAGGAAACTACTCGGGTAAGACGAAACTTATAATGAGTCGATAAAGTGTAAGTATGTTGGGGGGACCCCACCTTGATGATAATAATCCATCGAGGGGTAGTGGAAAAATGGGTGTTTCTCCTTATTCTTATGATCCTACATATCAGATAAGTAAGAAATCAAAAATACTTAAGTATGATGAATTATGATATGAAAGTACAAAATAGAAAATAAGAAGACTACTTACGAACGGACTATAATACACAGTTTGATTTGGCTAATAGTTCCATATAAATTCATAATGGTTATGATATTATGATTAACATTACATTATCTATGTATTATCAACTTTTTTCAAATATAGACCAGATACATACACACACTCACAACTTATGCATAAATTATCGAATATCTATTGAAATATATGTAATTATTATCCTACTTTATACAATTATGTAGGACATTCAGGAAGTTTTCTATCAATAATCCATACTATATGGAAGATCAATAAATAAACAGAAAATTAGGAATTCTTATTTTAAAGACGTTAATCTAACAGTTTATAGAGCCAGAATCAATAACTGAATAAATTGCTTTCACCACCATTTTCTATATAAACGAATTAATTCTTGATTTTGAGCCAAAAACTATTTACGAATCGCATGAAAAAAACGAGCAGTGAATTGTTATTTTTTTTTCTTATATGTTGATAGAATTTATAGATTTTTCCAACGTTCTCTATTTTTAATCGACACATGAGTCAATAATGCAGAATTATATTTGCTAAAGGTCTAGTACTGAGGATATGCAAAAATTCTATTATACAAATACCACAGATATGAATATGTTAAAATTATGTTGCAAGACAGCATATTTTTTATTGTATTGTGTATACGATGTTTTTTAATTACACACTGCTAACGTATACAGAATGATATGAAAATGATGATCAAACTGCGTGCAAACTAAAAGTCTGAAACAGTTCCGAACAGGTTTTAAACAATTTATAGAAGAATTCAGGATAATATTGCTTTATTATGTATTACCGTGTTTCCAAGCAGTTTAAACGAGGATATGAGTGTTCCCGGTAACGAAAAATCCTGATAATCGAATGTGGAACTGTGTGTAGATATTTTTCGTAATATACCTATTAACGTATTGTGCACTAACACAAATATCTACGAGATTGCTTGCAAATTGCTAAATAAATAAAGCTTTTGCAATACTAAATCTGCGAATGTATATCTATTTTCTACTCTATGGTTCGGATAATCGGGAATTCGGATAATCGCCGACCGGATACTGAACGACAAATTCACACGTGTTTTAAGTAACATTGGAATCCAGTGAAGGTTCCAAACTATAGCCGAGACGCTCGCTTTGTTAGTATTTTGCCTTCGGCTCTTGTGTCGTATCTCAATGATTTTCCTACGTCCGCTTTAAAACAAGCATTACAACGCAGGGATGTTCCAGACGTCTGCATCCGCATCCGCAATCGCGGAGCATCCGCACCATTTCTAAGATCTGCATCTGCATCCGCGTCCGCATTAATCGTTGCAGATTCAATGCGGATATGATTTTTTCACGTTGCGACGTGAAAATTCGTGAAACCGGCAACGAGGCGATATCTTAGCGCGCCTAAGTCACTCGCGCATAAAAAAACAATAGAGGGAGGGGCAATCGAAGGGCTCCTTGACGAGAGTATAACGTGTTTTTCCCAATAATAAACAAGTTGATACGTAAGGGCCTTTTTAAGAGTTTTTGTTTTTCACTTGTTTTGTTAATAAGCATTTACGAACTGTAAATGTAAATTACGATGCCTCCAAAAATGTATATATTTTCATTTGATTTCATAACATTTTTAGATAATTCTAGATTTTTTTAAATATCCGCATCCGCATCCGCATCTGCAGATGTCATAAAAAACCACATCCGTTGTAATACAACGTTGCTACGGTGAGACTTATTGCAGATCGCAAGAGAACGAGGTTTGAGACGCAGTGGAAAATAAAGTGTGGCACATGAATGGAGTTGTCTAATGCAAAATAGGAACAAGCGAGCGTCTAAACTATAGTCATTAACTCTTGTGCTCATTACTAGTCTGAAATAGGTTCAAAACATTAGTTTTAACGTGAGCGGTTCAGCAGTTCATCTATGGATTCTACGTGAATCAGTAAACATTTTCAAACAAATTTAGTTCGGTGTGTATGAAGACCGCTCGAAAATCGGTAAAGACCACAAAAAGCTGTGTTGACATCGACTCCAGTTGAGAGAGAACGACCGATTGGCGCCAAACCGGTAAATTGATACTAAACGCTGAATC
Organism: Iselma pallidipennis; assembly: GCA_037464855.1. Classification (NCBI taxonomy): domain Eukaryota; kingdom Metazoa; phylum Arthropoda; class Insecta; order Coleoptera; family Meloidae; genus Iselma; species Iselma pallidipennis. The sequence goes on along the minus strand of JAZBHA010000450.1, from coordinate 8,917 downwards.
TGCACATGTTTCAAGTTAAATTTCAATTCAATATGTTGGTACGTAGCGAAAGTTATACACTAGTTATCAACTTGAAGGGCAAAATGTACTCTGTCCGGTGTTACCATAGATCTGGTAATATATATACATGGATCGAGCGTTGCCTATATGCGAACTGCCGCTTGATCAGTCCAACATCATGACTAGGCGGGGAGGGGGCAGGACTGGCAAGAATGTATTGACTGTAATGGGAGTAATACGGAAATTTTGATTTTTAAAGCAAAATTGCATCGGAAAAATATTGAAAACGATATTATTTTATGTTTCTGATTTTTTTTTTAATTATTGTGCATGTAAATTCCCAAAAAAATTTTTTTTATTGAATCCATGTTAATTTAATATTTTTTCCCGGACATTTGCGAATAGATAATAAATTTGTTAAAATTAAAATTATGATACCGTGAAAAAATCATAAATTTACCACTTATAAGGATACCGCTACGTAAAATTTGAATCTTTTGCCAGTCCTGCAACCCCCACTCTCTAAGTGATGTTGGAACTAGTCACCGTCGCTGTACGCTCGATCCATGTATATAGTAGATCCATGAGTAGATCCATGGGTGTTACAAAGATTATTTTGCCCGATTGGCTAGTAGTCTGCCAGTCCGGCACTGTATTCACAATTAGTTCAAAACAGGTTTGAAACACTGGTTTTAGTGTGTGTACCCAACTTAAACAACACGCTATACTTGGTAGATTGTAACGGCATTAATTGAATCATCTTTATACATTTCTCGTACAAGGTATAAGTGAACCTCCACTGAATTTCTAAAAATAAACAATACTAAAAATAATAATTTTCATTATTGTTTGAAGGTCTATGATATAAAATAAATAAATATTTTAAATTAATTCAAATTGATTAAATCCACATGTTATCAACTGTAAACGCCTCTGTATATAAAAAAAAAACAACAACAAAGGAAAATTAACTACATAGTTGTCTATGTAATAAATTATTCATTAATGCAGGTTGGTTGAAATTCTAAGCCGTTAATGCAAATTTTTAAATTTCTAGAATTCTTTTATGTATAAACGAGAATTGTTTATACGTAAACATAATCAAACTATTACATAAGTGTTAAGTAACACATGATAAAGAGACTTTAAATAGTGTAAATGAGATTAAAATGCAATTAAATGTTGACATCTACATATCTCTACTGTACCTAAGTTTTGATTGATGGTGTTTTTTATAGCACTTTTGGATAATTACAATGAGATAACTTTAACAAAAAGAGAGCCGCAAATTTAAATAAGTTTATGCTTAGAAGTCGGTTTTTTCAAATCATTAAAGTAACGTAGACAAGACAGAGTGCCGGTCTGACCGGCTCCGTCAGGCTTTAGAAACCACCCCAAATGGTCTCTCGACTACTACCCTCTATTGCATTTCAGGGGGAGAAAGATGGCCGGGTGTCTGCAACCAAGTTAACTCACACATCCTCAAAATACACACACATTCACATACAATACATATACACATACAACCCCTAATATTCTTTTATATAATCATCAAATAAATCTGTTACCTGTTCGATCATTGTTGCTGTTATCAGTTTGTGTTCAATGAAAAACTTATAATCATCACATTTTCTTCTGTGTTATTAAAAGATTTACCACTCAACAGTACACATTACCACACAAAAAACGGATGTGCAAGAAAGAGAATCAAAAATTCTCTACCTTATCTCCATGTGTGGTTGACTTCATTCACCAACCAACGATAAAACACAACTGGGCAACTGGGCCTTGCCACTTTCTCTCTCTCACCACAGCAGCAGCTGCTGTATACACATTATGATACCCAGCAATGCACTGCTGGTATAGCCGAGATGCTGGAAAATATCGATTGTCCGTCTGGAGGCGGTGACGGTGGCGACGGCGGCGACGACAGTGGCGGCA